>JAJONI010001833.1:0-10077 GCA_022190145.1 Pezicula rhizophila | reverse complement strand
AGTTCTTCACAAGAAGATCTACAAAAATACCTGTTTTCTTAAAAGTTTCCTTTATCTATCGCGCAATAGCTAGAGAAGCGAGCTAATAGGATTAAATACCGATATAGATATGCCTCCTAGATAATAAAGTTAAGAGAAAGAGCTTACAGTGTATATCATTTGTACTGTCGGTTGAGTCTACAACTAGTCACAGGGCACTATAGTCTTTGACTAAATGCTCAATCGTGACAGGTGTTGTATTGACTGAAAGAAGCTATCTACAAGAAGTGGTAGTCTACGTACAAGTCTCGGTACAAAGAACTTAGAACTAGCCTAGGCGCGCTGCCGGCCGATGCTTATATAATACAAAGTATGATGTTCCAACAAGTAACGAATGTTATTTCCGGGGCTATCTGACGGTTTTTACAACAACAAAATTTTCTCGCTTTAACAGCATGGCTAAGTCTGCCAAGTCACTTAGTCGTGTTTACCTTCGAACCGGGCGGCATACTGTAAGCGGAAGCGGGAAAAGTACAGTAGCTGGAGCACAACAATAGCGGAAGCTGTGTCGGAACTTGAAAGTATAATTTAATTGTCTTAGGGTACCCAGAAAGCAAGGATGCCAGGGAAACGCACGATCCTAAGCTTAGCATGATCATCAAAAAGCTTGGATTGCAGATCAATCTCCGTACCGATTATCAGCACGGAAGAAAGCGAGAACTCTAATGAGTTCTCTTCAAGTCGGCGTCTTAATACGTGTTCGTAACTACTTCGTACAGGCCCAAACAAACCCTATTACCGTCTAAGCTGCAGCTGTGTAATCCAACGTAATCAAGTAATCACTTAACTAGAAAGCCACCTTTTGGCTATAACTGGTTAGCTGCGCTTAGACGGAAATATGGTTTGTTTGGGACTGTACGAAGTACGAAAGGAGGAACTATATGGCTAGACCTCAAGGCTAAAGGTGCCTCATATCCGCCGAGTCATACGCTGGGGCTAGGCAGCAAGCACTTCTAAGCAGCCTGTAGAGGTTATTTTCTGGGACTGTGCTATAGGCTTCAGCCCTAGGAGATAAGAAAGTACAGCCTGTAATATATCGCTAAGCTTTTATTTCAGGGGCATTGACTAGCCTGTAACCGATTCTCATGAGTTTTTGCCACGATCTTTGATGTGGTAACAGTTTAGCGTCACCATCTGCGAGTCAACTTCCAACTCATGATCAACAACGTATTTCTTTGCCACCCTCTATAGTCAGTGTCTCTAAGGCACCACTTAGTGCTCTAGAAATCAGTAGACCATTCATATCGTCTCTGAGTTGTCAAAAACAAAGCCTTCCGCAAACAGTTGCAAGGAAGCTCCGCTCGTAGACTATCATTCCCCTGCCTTTCCCTCTATTGTCTAACACTAATGATATGGTCTGTGTAATCGGTATACCCGATACACATAATGCGAGACCTTCTCTCCCGGACGGTGATATTCTTCACCCGGGTTATCTCTCACAGTCCTGACTCTTCGATGAGATCCAAGCACAGCTTGACTGACTAACACCTAACATCATAGACACAAGATTGTCATTGCTAGGAACTA
Organism: Pezicula rhizophila; assembly: GCA_022190145.1. Lineage (NCBI taxonomy): Eukaryota > Fungi > Ascomycota > Leotiomycetes > Helotiales > Dermateaceae > Pezicula > Pezicula rhizophila. The sequence goes on along the minus strand of JAJONI010001833.1, from coordinate 8,511 downwards.
CGATTTTATCCTAGATGAAATATTCGTAAAACGGGATCCGGAACGCAAATTGGACAAGGCAGGGAAATCTCGCAGTGACCTTAAATGAGGCCGTATCATATATCTACACAATAGGTCTGTTGAAGTCTAGTGCTACGGCTGGGCGCTGAAGATATTTGGCTCCCCCATGACACTAAAATGTGGGAGCTTTGGCTTTCAATATGATCCTGATGAAGACGTTTGGGCAAATACAGTACCGGATGGCACAGATATACTGCTCACGCATGGGCCACCAGCCGTACATCTTGATGAAGGAAAAGGTTGTAGGCATTTTCTGAAAGAGATATGGCATAGTCGGACAAAGCTTTTGGTCTTTGGACACATACATGACGGTCGAGGGGAGGAAATAATCGTTTTGGATCGTGTCTAAGCATGTTATGAGAATGCTTTACTGGGAGTATGGCTATGGATTAATGTTTTCACATTGATGGCATATACCCTTTTACAAGTGCTAAGTAAGGCTGCTGTTGCTGAGAACGGTACTCCATCAACTCATTTGGTCAACGCTGCGATAGTTGTTGGCCGTAGTAATTGGGAGAGAATGGAGCCAATCATCAGATACGTTTAATTATCCTCATGAATTAGGAACTTCGCAGTATGAGAGCAAATGATCTCCACATCTCGCCTCTATACTCTACTAACTATTACGTCCCTAATTGTCCTTGATTGTCCAATATCAGCCACCAACGCGATGCGAATACTCGGCCTAATGCTATGCCCAATCTTCGTTCCACTTGCACTTCTATTCCACTACAAAATCTGCACTGCCGTGACAGCATGGGAAGGAAGCACTCTATTCTCACTTCTAGTCAATCCCCATTTCACACACGGCTTGATAATATTCCTAGTACGAGTCATTCAACTTGCCACCTTCGACGGTAGATTGAAAACCTAGTAGGCACCGTCTCTAGAATTTTCGGAGTTGCAGCCCATGAGTCTTGTTCCTCTTGACGCGTCAGTGAATTCGTTTCACGGTAAGCCTATCTCAATCCTCTGATTGAATGATTCCACCAGCAATACAGGAATGCAGGAGAGTAGTGCGTAACGTTCCGGTTCGATTTCGTCTAGCGGGATCCGGAATGTCGGAGACTAGGATTTTTGTCCGCCAAAATGCTTCAATTTCGTTGCGAAATTCAATATTATTGCCAAGCAGAATATGTTCGTAAAGTCAAAAGAGCACGAATAGGGCCTTGCCGTCTATTTCGTCTTGGGGCGCCGCGAACGGCTGTTTGCGTAATGCTTTCAAGTTATTATTAAAACATGTTGACTGAATGGTGTGGGAGTACAAAAAATATGCAGGGTTCTTTATCTTGCAGTCGATCGGAGAAGAATCTCGGATATAAGGTGAGCAAGATCTTCTGATGCGCAAGATCTCAAGTATCTTGCTGTTAGCTGGAGCCAACGTCGCAAGTAGACAATGTTGCAAAACTATCCAAAATACTCTCATCTTGAATATCTAAAAAATTGCCATGATCTTCGCCTTTCTAACTTTAGTTGATCTATTGTTTGATTGAACTGAGTTTCCAATTTTGCAATCCGACAAATAGGTGTGGTGCCGGTCAACAGCCCCGTTATTCGACGAAGATTGCTCTAAGCGAGTATTTTATTGCAGTGCAAAGTGCTAGAAAACGATTTAGGCTCAACACAAGGTGGAATGTGAATAAACCTCAATCTCGAAAATTACTCATTCGTGCAACCATGATTCTAAAGGACGAGATACTTCAAATTCGATTGAACACCTACCCAATAGCAGCTGAATCGGCACGCATTGAGGGCAGGACCATTGTTCTCGAAGGTGATCGGTTTCATCAGATGCATCCTAAACGACATCTCAAGCCGTTCCAAATCAATATGGAGGCACTACCGGACTTTCGTGCAGTTGTTCTTTACATCACGGTTGCTCAGAAGCTGCGATGTACCTCTACAATTAGCGGAAGAGCTGTTTGATGGAAAGTTACCTAAGACCCATCAATAGCCATGAATCTTTGGAGTCTAATATCTAAATATATGACGGGACTTTATGCCATTACCGAAGAGTTAAACTTGATTGCCATAAATCAAAAACTGCGTATCACCCGGCAACTCCCTAATACCAGCCTCTTATGCCAACACAGTGTGCACATGATGTGTACAGGATCACGTTGCAGAATAGAGAGCTTTGGGCAATAGATACAGGTATCTAGAAGTTATTTTACCTTAGATTGACTACAAACGAGACCGTGTCGAAAAAAATCAACGTCCAATGGCCACTTGGCCACATACAAAATACACTTGCGAAAACTTTACTTCAATCGCCCTTTCAGCCAATTGTAGCTGCCGGGCTTTGGAAAGACAGCTTGACGAAAGCTCTGGATGACCAGATCCCGCAGTTGTCCAGAGAATATGGGGGCAAGTTGTCGTCTATGCTTAGAGAATCTGATGCAACTTTTCAAGCTACGCGACAGTAGTTCTCGGAACGAGTCAATGACCTTATAAGGTATCCGTCGAAATTTTGTATAGCCGTCACGAAATTAAGGTCAGAGAGAACCAGAACCAGATAAAGACCAAGCTGTCGCTGAACATTCTTCATCCGAATGCAAATGTGTATACATCGGAGATATTTCTCAAAGATGCCGAAAGCGTGATATCCGTCCCATCCCGCGGTTCAACCATAGCCGGCCCAAGCAACGAATCCAGAGAAAGTATGGACACTTCACCACAAAAGATGTTGCCGCTAGCGAAGACATATTTCGATCTGAACCCCTTGTTAATTGTGTAGCGCATGAAATTGCACAGCATCGTCTGTGATTATTGCTTTGCTAGCAGTAAGAGCCGGACATTTCCAAATAGCGATATCCGAGGGGAATGCGATCAAATGCCGGATATGAATGCATGCAGCATCTGTAAACTTTGTAGTTTACTGATCTAAAGTAAGACAAGTTCGGCTAAATTTTCAATGCCGTTTTATTTTGCAACGGAAAGGCAGGCAGCTAAATTTCTTGAAGGCCTGTCCGAAAAAGTCTTGGGAAAAGCTATGACTTCGATGTCAAAAGCAACAGCCCGATCCTCATTAAGCATGAATTTAAACTCTTGGACCCGCATGACTGGCAAGCGATGGATCTACCCAAATCGCATCAGGTGAACACCTGTTGACGCAATGGTCAGGCCATATATAACTGTGGCTTCGGTAGCGGTGAGAACTTGTACAGAAACTAATATCGGTGAACACAATGTGCTAGACCTTTACTGCAAGGTAAACTTTTTTGGTAGAGCGCTTTCAAATACCTAATCGGCTAACAAGATCCCATTCAACTCCTTACAATTGCATGTGCATTTATCTAACCGAGGGCGGAATCCCAGGAACAACCCTTGACCTAGTCGGTTCATTCATCAACCACTCATGCGATCCAAACGTTTTTGTCTTCTTTGAAGTTAGTCAGCTCAGAGTCCGTTCGCTGCGGCCTCTAATCACTAGTGATGAGATCAGACAGTGTTACGCGGATAGTACCTCGGACGTTGTACTGTACTCCGCCAGAAGTCATTAAAGTCGGACTACTTTGTTGACTGCAATTGTAGGAAGATAGCCAGTCCCCAATTTTTTCATCAGCACTAATAGCATATACAAGCAGAAAATGCCACATAGAATCGGAAGAACTTAACGCTGGAGTTTCGAAGGAAAATATACGACTCTAAGTATTCAAAAAAAAAAAAACTAAAACAAAACTCAGCAACACCTTACACAGTTCATAAACCGAGTAACAACTGAGCAAATAAAATCTCTAGCGCCCTTCGATGTGAAACTATTCCAGGAGCATGTGAATTTGATCATCAGACAATCGTTTCCGCAAACAGGCAGGCTGGCCAGATCACACACCACCAATGTCAACAATTCTGATGAATTTGCGAGGATATACGAGGCACGAAAATGAATATTTGGGTGCTATAAAATATCGTCTTAATGGATTACCATCTCAAAACCAGATGTTCTGGGTAGAACCGGGTTAACGAGTTGCTTGAAGTGCCACATACGGCATTTGGCTCCACTCCCAGCCCAACTAAAAGGACAGTGCAGTATTCAGGAACATGGCGTTTCTTCGAAACCGCGATTTGTGGGGACATACACCATGGGATTTGATGTGAATTGACCTTCGCTGCTTGCAAGACTTTTGGACTTTGATACAGGTTTTTAAGGTGGCAATTTCAAGCCATTCCCAGGGACTCCCGCGCTTGCGGGATGATCTCTTTGCCGCGTAATCAAAACTTTTAACCTGGTCTGACTTGGATGATGGCGAAAGGATTGAATTATCCTAAGAGATAGCTGGGCGTGTTAAGTGTTTATGGGGCATTGCTAGAACTCTAAAGCTCAAGCCTCAGTTCTAAGAAACCAAGTTTACATGACAGTGTTTGGCATTGGGTATAAGCGACCGATGTCGGAAGGCCGTGCAACATTCTAGATGTTGGATACTTGAATTGAAGTACTTCAAAGTGTGTGTAGTTGAGTTTATTTGATGTTTTACTGTATGTCTTGTGACTCAAATTTGCCACGATCCATTTTAAATCCATGTTAAATCCATTGTGTGCAAGTCTAGGTAGACTTAATATTCCATATATATAGCTCTAATTACACATCCGCGTTATCACAGATAACCTAAGGATATAATTTTATAATTTTGTCTACTTGATCACAGCAGTTAATTTCTTCGTTGGATTTAAGCGATACCCGACTTAATGTACACAGAGCGGAATTGTGTCCGCTGCCTAAATCACAAGTTTTGCTAGACAAAATATAGTTTCTGCTAATCTATAACTTTATTCTCGCTAACAGTATATACTGTAACTGACCTAAAACTTGAGCGGAAGTATGGAAAATATAGCAGCGGAAGCGATCAAGAAACCGCGGAAGAGGAAAGTATAACTATCTTAAATTGCCTAATATAGAAATCAAAGCTTGTCTTCTGAATTCAGGTAGCCGGAGCTGTGCGATTACCCAAAATAGGCCATGGTATCCTATACTATGTCACCTAACTTGTCTGTGCCTACATTGGATCAGAAAGTAACAATGCCACAATCAGCCCCTGGTTTAAATGGCTTTTTTTGCTGTTGCGACTAAGACTTACTACTATTTACAAGCATGGATAAAGCTGGAATTGCGGAAATAACCGCTGTGGTATTTACTTTCCCTAGATGAGTATGATGACCATATTACTAATTTGCTAACGACAGCTGACCTTCTAGGTTGTTATCCTTGATATTATGAACTTGTCACAGGAGCAATTTACTTTGTCCAACCTACAGTAGTAACAAATTTTCAAATGAAAGCATTCATTCTGTATTCTCTCACCTTTGCACCTACGCCAATGAATAGTGTTAGAGGTCATCGCTTCATAAATACAATTTTATTTTTCAGTAACTACAAGGGGGAAGAGCACCACCAACATCCTTTTCATTCGCATCAATAAAAAGCACAACACCATAAAATCGTGATATTTGCGGAAGCTACCTCCGCAATGATAATTAACAAAAACAAAACAAAACATTACCATAGCAACATTTATGCTACCCAACTCCAATCCCAACACAAAAAAATTTTTATATCAAATATCTTTGAAAAATATGTCCCTACGCTTTTTTTTAAAAGTCTCCAATGCCCAATTGCCAAACTTCATCCCCATATGAGCCCACCACCCCACCACAATCCAATCTAAACTAAGCATACCCCAATCTCCAAAACATCTCAATATTCTTCTCCGTATCCTCATCTACATAGTCGGGCTGCTCTCGAAACGTAAATTTCTCGCCATGGATCTCGGCAACGATACCAGTTAAGTCATGCTTGGTAGCGAATTCCTCAACAGCATTGATGACCGTCTGGACGGGCGTTATGATCATATTATCGAAGAGGGCCGAGTCAGGCGCTATATTGGTTTCTTTTTCCATCCAAAGTAGATTAGTATATGAAACTCTCCTCACGCTTGGTATTTTTTTTTTCTCTTTGCTTCTCTCCTGAAATTTCTGCGTGATTTCGGACGTGGGAGCGAGAAAGGGAGGAGTGAAAAAAAAGGGAAAAAACGTACTTATGACGGCTGGAGCGAGTCCATTGATCTGAATCCCTTCTGGCTTCAACGGTCTAGCTAATGACCGGACAGCACCGACAACTCCATGTTTCGACATGGCATAAACGGGTGCTACGGGGAATGCGTAGAGACCCGCATTAGAAGACGTACAGACGATCGAGCCTTTGTATGCCGAGGTTTTCTTGCGCATATAATGGATGGCTAATTTGATGGCTACGAAAATCCCCAAAAGTCAGCACGTCAATTCTCAATACTCAGAAAATCCACCCACCAGATATTGAAAGGGAAGAGAAAAAAATTACACTGAATGGTTAAAAAAGGAATTTACTTACTATATAAAGTCCCCACAAGATTAACGTCTAAAGTAGTCAAATTGGGTTTCTGCGGCTCATCTTTCTCGTCGGTACTAGTCTCCAAAAAATTGCCCTTTTCCGAAATACCTGCGTTTGCAATGACAACATCTATACTTCCACACTCGTCCCATACACCCTTAAATATATTCTTCTGGGCCTCCCAGTCGGCGATATCGCATTGTTTGAATTGGATGTGTGATTTTGGATGGTCTCGTTTTAGAGAGGACAGGACCGAGGATCCAGCCGTCTCCGAGATGTCGAGGATTATTACTTTGGAGTTTTGGTGGACGAAGAATTTGGTTAGGGCGAGACCGATGCCGGATCCTCCCCCTTTTATTTATTGTTAGTTGTAGAACTTAGAATGAGGAGTGAGTTGATAAGATTATATCATACCTGTCACTATGACCGTCTTGCCAGCTAACACAGAAGGTGCCATGTTGTATAAAAAAAAAAATCTCTCCGCAGCAAAGAAAACAAAAAATTATTTCAAATCAAGATAAATAAAAAAAAATCGGTTCACAAGATCCACCAAAATTCCCTCTCGTTTTGTGGGGACAGATGGTATACTAATATCACACACCAACACACCCCAAAGAAACCCAAAAAACAAATCAAATCAATAACCTCCGTTCAACGGATGCAAGTAATCTTCAAACTTCAAACGCTACAGTCCAGAATCAAAGCTCTCAATGGCCCGAATAAGCTACGAGGCCAAATTATTGAGTCAGGGACTGACCTAGCGAGGGAGGCGACGGCAGCGACGGCAGTGATGGGATGCAGGCCGTCGGCCGTACTTTTCTTAGTACCCAGCGGAACGGTAGATCGCACACGGACCAGCGATTTACTGACTGGTACAGTACTGCACAAGAGCAACAGCGCTTACTAAAGTGTAGTGTAGTTTAACATCAAACCTTAAGAAAACCCATACATACCATACAGGAAGTCTCAGAGCGGAAGTATGGTACAAGTTGAATGCAACCTTTATAATTTCCTATCCCATACACAAGGATGTAATTGCCTCATCTAGAGTCTTGGCGATAAGTTTAGGTGTTTGACGGAAATTACGGAGTAGACCCTTTTTGACTGGTTGCAGTACACAATATAGCCTTTTTTGTTCTCTCTCTCTGTCTCTTTTTCTTTTCTTAAACAGAACAAGAGGAAGCGACGAGTAGAAGAAAGGGCTGCCTGCGTCTGGCTGTGTTTATGCGGTACCAAGCCCCACCTTCACCGTTCAATAGTTGTTTGTTGGACTTCGGCGAAGTCCACCCCACCCCCCTCTCCCCTCCCTCTACAATACAGTAAATCCATGATTTCCCCCCCTCCATGCTGCCCCATGCTGCCCCATGCCCCATGCCCCATCTCCCGTCTCCCATCTCCGATTCTCTCGAGCCAAGATTTTTGTTTTTCTTGGTCTGTGCCTCTGCCCAAAGCCCCGAATGGCCCCACGAAGGATCTGCGACTGTCCATTTCGAGGTACAGAGCTACCCCGCGAGCCCACTATTTCTCCGGGAATTACCGCGTAAGCGGTGTTACGAGTCAGGTAGCTGCTGTACCGAGGACACGACCATTCTGGTACGGAAGGGGGTGGTCAAACTTGACGATCCACCCCTGCCCTCGCTTCTAAGGCGGTGAACTAATTGCTATGCTGCTTTTATTAGCTAATCACGTCATTACAGAACCTTCATTACAAAACCACATCAATATCTATACAATGGCACGCAAGACAAGTCGAAAGGAGCATGATACGCCTACGCGGAGTAGGTTTCGACAGCTTATTGAGATAGGCTATAGCTAAAGGGATGTAGCAAGGAAGCTAAACTTGAAACGAGGAACAGCTCAAAAGTGGCTTAATTCAAAGCAACAAGATCGTTGAAATCATTGAAAAGCAGGCCCTTAATAAAGGATTTCAGATGCGCAAGTTAAAAAGATGATTGAATGGATTATAGGGAAGTATTTCTTTATCTTCTTCTTCCTTATTCTAACTCTAAATAGGGCATTTTAATCGTCGTACCCTCTCCTTCCAAGGTATTGCTAAAGCGAATAATATTAAAGCCTCTACCTCTACA
>JAJONI010001832.1:0-10079 GCA_022190145.1 Pezicula rhizophila | reverse complement strand
TAGCGAATGATTCTAAGCTCCATTCTCAAAACCTTGAAATCAAGACAAGGCTTGTATTACATAGTTGGCATAAAAAGAAGTAGTTTTACCTTATGCTATATTTTAACTTTTACTTCTAGTATCCTGCAGCTTTCAGGTCTTATATGATTTGTACTATTCAATATATGTAATGTTCTGCTATATCTATCTACCTATGTACTTCGTAAAGTGCGTACCCATAATCACCCTAAAATCCAAACTCCAACCCAATGCAACTCTACCATACCATGCATGTAATCAACTCCAAAACCTCTAGACCACTGATTGTCCTCCCAAGAATTCAAAAAACGAATAGCTCCCACTCACAAAGAAGACTCAGTCCCGTTCCCAATAGTAATCTCTCCCAACGCCTCAATCAACTCCTCAACCTCCTCCTTCTGATCAACATCATCCCAACCCAAACTATCAAAATAAACCTTCAAACTTCCCCCCATCTCCTCTTTCGTCCAATTACCTGCCTTTAACCCCTCAACACCCCTCCCAAGAACCTCACTCTGCCTCTCCAACCTTCGATTTTGCCTCTCTACTCCCTCAACATCCCCTCCTTCAAACCGTAATCCACTCCCACAAGCAAACTCATCAACAACATCCCCATAAACCTCATCACCATTCCAACAACCTCCAATCTGGGTCAAAATACTCCTAAAAGAAACATCCCTCCTCGACCTATCCAAAATCCTGAAAATAGTACTAACAGCCCAAGCCTCCTCAGTTCCTGCTTTACCACCCACCCCCCCAAAGACCTTACTCAAAAAGATAAACTCTTCAAAGAATCGTCGGGGTACGTAATAAAAATTATTAAGGCCGATACAATATTCTCCTTCTTTTACGTTGTAAGGGAATTCGGTAAGCGAGAGGATGTAAGAGGCTTGGAGGGCTAGGTATTCGGGGGAGGTTGATGACGGCGGGGTTGTCGTGCAGGTTAGTGGGGAGGGGAGGAGGAGATTTTGTTGGAGGAGCGGTGTGAATGTGAGGTCTAGGGGATCGATCCAGGAGGTTGAGGAGAGGAAGAAGAGACCTTCGACGCCCCAGCCTTCAGAGTAGACGGGGGAGGTGAGGAGGAGTTGCATTGTTGAGGCTACTTGTTTGTATACGAAGTTATTATCATTCCAGGAGTCGTGGGTTAGGTTTCCTTTTCCTGCGGTGTTTGTTTCTTGGTCTTCCAAGTTTTCCTTGGTTGGTGTGCTGATGTGAAGGGTATGGAAAAAGGGAGCATATTTGTGGACAAGTTTGGCTTGTAGTGGTGTTGGTGAAGCATTGTCGATACGGATAAATGCCAATGTGTTTTTAAATGGTGATTCCAGGATTGAGTCACTGGGGTCTGTTGATGATGGGGCTGTTTTTGGTTTGAGATCGGGCATTGAGGCTTTAGCTGAGCCGAGAAAGGAGGCGAGTGCTATTGTGAGAAGGGCTCCGAACCCAAGGACTAGTCTTCGATGTCCCTGTTTTCATGTCAGTTTTCTTTGAAATCCACAAATAATGATTCTGGAAGAGACTTACAGTAACCCAAGTTGACAACTCATCAATGAAATTCTGGCTATAACTACGCGCCCAACCCATCTCCTCTTTCTGTTGTTGTTGTTGTTGTTGCTCCTTACTCATAGCAGTCTCCATGTACAGCCATGAAGATATTAATACAACAGCTGCTCCGGGGACGATTAGTGGGTTCATGGGGACTCCAAACAGAATTGGTGAAAGGTAGAGCAAAATTCCAGTTGAGACAGCCGTCGCTAGGCATTTGATAACTGCATCGGCATCTATTGAACTTCGTTAGTAAACCACTCCCACAAACCTGGAGAAAAAGGACGAAACTCACATTTGAAAACAGCACTAATAGCAATCCCCATAAACACATTACTGACGACCACAAGTACCGCTCCGACCTTCCCATAACCTACCAAAAATCCTGGCTCAGTCGGATTCAAGAGTCGAGTACATAAATGAATAGCCATATTGAAGACGGCGCCGCAAATGTAAAGCATCATATTTGATGCATGGAGAGATGCATTCCCGGATTTCAAGAGAGCTTGATTGTAAACTCCTGAGACGGCCGAGAGGAAGACTTGGAAGAGGAGAACACCGTAGGTTGTCATGGGGTAGGACATTCCTGTTTTGGCGTGGTATTGAGAGATGATTAGACCAAATACCTATTCCTAGTTAGTCTCTTCTAGTCCAAAGTAATTGGGAAATTGAAGAAAGGATGATCTACCTGGAGAACAATAGCCGTCCACTGAACCTTAGTGATTCTGGTCCCCAAAGCACAAATCATAACCAGAGCAGTAATAAACGTCACACCGGACCTCGTAAGAGAAATGGTTCCCGGATCAGCCAGTTTATACGCAACGAAGATCTAGATTTTTCAAATCAGTAACAGTACTCCTTTCAACGAAAACAGCAATGAATTGAGAAGATTAAGACAAAAAAACTTACCGTGTTATTAATCAATGCATACAACAACGCCAACTGCGCAAAACCCACCCGTTTCTCAACTCCAATCTCCCTCATCCAAATACCCCAAAACCAACCCTCACTATTCCTCTCTGCCTCCTCCCTCGAATCAGAAAGCATACTAGCCACCAGCACCTCCTCCTCCTCCTCCTCCTTCTCATCCTCAGCAACCAGCTCCTCCCCCTCGTAAGATAAATCACTCAACTCAACCGAGCTCCTTTCAGAAGTAGGTAAAACTCCAAACCCTTCTTCCCCTCGGATCCCAGCACCTCTGGCCCTCCTCCTCCTAACCTCCACCCAGAACAGCAAACTCGACAGTCCAAATTTGAAGAACTCCGAAATCGTCACACACCCAGAAGCAGAAAATCCATATTGACCCTTCTCATTCTGCGAAGCCTTCATAACAATCCCTAGAGAAACCTGCAGGATAACGAATCCAACGGCCGCAAAATACGCAGCATTCTGAGAGGCGAGGAGTGCGAGTCTCTGTCTAAAGCCATCTTTGGCATGGTGTATGGAACGACTCATCTTCGCGCAGTAGGTGTATTTAACGAAAGTGAAATGAGACGAAGATGAAAAAGAATAAATGAAAGGAAAGAAAGACTAAAGATTAAGCATGTTGAATCAAAGATGTTACTCCTCGTTCTCGGTACGGGAGATATAGGACGGAGAATGAACAACTTTTGCTGGTGTCGCCAAGTGATCAGACAGGCGATCAAACGTACATTTCGTCCGATACCCAGAATCGTTTCCATAGCCGCGCCGTACAACCAGGCTCACAGCTGCTATGAAATGTTAAAACCCGCGTTTAGATGCTCGTTCCAGACCTGTGGGCCTTCAGTCGTCAAAAAGACTGGGAGTTCTAGGCTCGACTTTCTCGTTTTCGAGTGTTGTAGAGTTCCAACCGGTACAGTACCGTAGAGTTAGTTGTCTTCAATGTCTAATCGAAATCCGATAGCTTGGGAATGAGATGCGCTATGCTAGGGTTATGAATTACTTGCGAAATAGTATTTCACCATGTGCATGTACAAGACAACGAACGGTACAACCCGGTTATCTAGATAGTACAGGATCAGGAGTATACAAGCCAGCTAAGGGAATAATTTATCATGAGCTCCTCGTTGGCTTAATAATTCAAGTCACGTACAACGCGAGTAGCACCTGAACCAATAATTAATATCACCTTCATACATAGGATAATTTTAATATATTTATATGGTCTAGAATAGGTTTGGAGCTTATTAGTAACCCTTCTACTTCGAGAAGCTTTCGGGACAGTTTTCTACCACTTCTCCGAGCATATTGAAGTTGTTGACTTTCTTGACTTGCTTGGCTTGAGGGAAATGAAACCTGCTGAAAGCTACACAAACGAAGGATTTCGAGGGCCAAGACCAAGAGGAATTTTAGCCTTGGCACAGAATCTTTGCAAGGAAAGCTTCATCTCCATTGCTGTTTGAAGTAGACTGGAAACTCCAAGCAAGCTGAGTATTTCGCATACAGCTTTTCAGGGCTTTCGGGATTTCCAAAAATCGTTAGAAAATGGAAAGACAGTCCAGCCCGAAATACAATACGGTATTAAGATAATTGTGCTTTGCTGCTCTTCCCAATTGTTACCATATACATTCTAGAGCGTATTTGTGCCTGGCTATAAGTGTATTAATACAAGACACATACCAAGGTTTGTAGGACTGAAAAGAAAAGAAGACCCATACACCGATTCCATCTACAATTCCACAAGCGCGAAATATAACGATATCATAATGCGTCCATTCGTATTATCTTTCCCACTCCTTAGAATCCTGCGGTTCCGTTCTTCTCGTCAATACCGCGGTAACGCTCCTTCTCCTTGCGGTCCTTGAGGAGCATTGCTATGGAGAGGATAAGGATGACATCGATACCTGTAGGGATTAGTAAATGTGGAAGATGTGGTTTCAAGGCTTGTCCATACCGACGATACCAAAGGCGGCCGTGAAGATCAAATCTAAGAAGGAGTTTGAGTATGAGCTGAATGGAGTGACACAGCCAATTTGGGTTGCTGCGATGGCAGCAGTTGGGCAAACACTGTCAACGACGAATGGAGGGGAAGTGCTGTTGAAGTAACCGCAGCAGACCAGCTGTGGCTTGTTAGTCGAAGAAAACAGGAAATTTTTTCAAATTGAGGCTTACGGATTCTTGAAGCAGACTTTGGGTAGCAGCAGGCTGTCGATTCCAAATTTTGGAGAGGTTGTTTCTGGTCTTCAAAGTCTCAAACCAGAGAGTCAAACCCAAGATCATGGTGAACAGAGCGCAGAAAGTAACAAAGTAACCATGGAATTTCAACCATCCTCTTGTTGTTGGAATCACCATTGCGGGTAGGGAGATGATAAAACCAACGAATATAAAGACGGCATTGACAATGGAGCCTATGAGGCGGGTTAGCACTGATTCTCCCACTTGGCCCATTCTCTCAAGTACTGACCCGTCAATGGGCATTCATTCAACAGCAGATTCCGGGCAATGGTCTTGAGCTCTGGTGTTCCCTTGATCTCCGCCTGCGTAGTCAAGGCGAAGATGAGCAGCAGTCCACCAGATACGACATACAAAATGTCCATCATAATATACGTGAGCAAGATATTGTCCCTCATGATGGCGGTTCCTCCGGTTCAGTTCTAGACGGGTACTAGGTAGGCGGTAGACGATTTTTTTTCTTTCAATGACGACCGGCGTCTGTGGTATCTCAAAAAGCCTCTGGGGCGTCGTCGGGGAAAGGAGTGAAGTGTCGAGGAGGCTCAACAGATGGTGAGAGAGACAAGTAAAGGAAGAAGGAGAAGGAAAAGTTCGCCAAGGAACGGGCAATGAGAGTTAGAAGAGAAACGTTACAGTCGTGTTTGCTGGAATCGACTGCACGGGAAACAAAGTTAAAAGACAGACGTAGAGAATCATCAGACCAGAGGCAAAGGCGAAAGAAAGGGAAGGGAAGGAAAGGAAACACTTGCATTGTGAAGCTGGCGTGGGACGTGCGATAGACTCGAAAGTCGTCACGCTCGGAGATTTGTGGGTAACGACGACCAGGGAGGACCAGGATCTGTGACGGTAAGTGTTTAGGAGATGCCTCGAAGACAAGCTCTGGCGAGACAAGTTTAGAAACTTTGCTGGCACGGGCCAGAAAAGTGCTGAGCCATGATGGTACCACTGTGCAAAGAGGATATAATTGGCCTCAAGTGGTGTGAGGATGGGAGAATTGGGTGAGGAGGCATCGTGGCAGAGTTGAGCGTTGGAGGTTTGCGAGATCTGCGATGTTTGGGAAGAGGGCAAATTACATACACTTTGCGCCTGACTTTTGAGGCCACATAGAGAATCGGAAGAAGGACCGAAGCAGCACCACCACCAAGAGGAGGAGATGGAGGGAAGGGAGATAAGAAGTCTTGGCGAAGGTCCACGTCTGCAAAGCGCTTCTGTGACTCTTCTGGTCGAGAGCTGTTACAGCTAGATGTGGGATGAGGGTGGTAGTAGCTTTTTTTCGCACGATGCTGAAATTAAATTCACGACATTCGTTGTCCCCCGAGATTTCAGGGTAGTGAGGTTCAATAGTGGTGAGCATGAGGAGGAGGATCTTGGCTTACGCGGCGACTTATTCAAGTCGTTTTTGCTCAATCATCAATCACGTGGATTTTGAGAATGAATAAAGTAGGAAGAGAATTCTCCCCCCTCAAAAAAATTGATAGAACGACCTGGATCATGAGACCGATGGAGTTCAAGCTTTGATGAACGGGGTCTGGATCGCTAGGGTACAAGTCCAGTCCTCGGCGCTCGACATGCTAAAAAAAGTGCTTTATCACACCGTGCAGTAGTGAACAGAGAGTCGAAGGAGCTAAGTGCTGCACAGCAACCAACCCGCACCTCCTCTAAGGACTAAGGTATACTCGTACATAATCGTACCTACCTTACCACTGTACACAGTCACTTGTCACGGGCCCTGTAGGCATCTCCGCACTGCACCCATGAAGCACGAAACAAAGTATTTGCTTATCCCATTATCATATTGATGCCCTCACTTTCGAAGTAACCTTTAAAGTTTTTGCTGATCCTCGATGTTTGGACTCTCGATCCTTTACGAGGTTGTGTTGTACACAGTATACTATATTCATTCCACTGTGCATGTGCAGAAAACAAGAAACACCCATGGTATGATAGATAAGAGACACTCACGTTTGCAGCTCCTGTACACTTTTTGCTATTTTCCCATTTCCTCATCCCTAGCAATAAGACTCGTACAGTAATGGGATTATGGGGGAGATCTCGATCGCAATCCTCCCAGCCTTATCTACCCTACCCTACCCTACCCTACTACCTTACCTAGGTACTCACTCCAACTCCACGTGATCATTCCGCATTGGCAAAATACTAGGTAGAGCTGTGATAGCGTCTAACGTTCCTCCTCTAGCCCCTCCCCTCTCCAGCCTCCAGCCTTCCTTCCTAAGTACGACTAGCTTCCCTGTTCGGCTCCGGCACCCGCTTCCCCCACTCGGTTTACCTCATATTTACACTAAAGAGCGACGGCGCCAAGAGAGCCTTGGCCCGTCTTAAGAAGTCGCTCCTCCCCTTCTCATTTGGGTAACCACTTGCCCACAAACAGATTTCGCGTTGGTCACCACTCACGCATTCAAGTTACAGCACGACAAAAGACCCCAACTTTTTGCGGGAATCCCTGCCCTATCGTACAAAAGTATCCAAATACAAGGCAAATAAACAAACACTACGACTGACGGAGCCTTACGACGAGTAGGACGAACCCGTCATCATACCACAGCTCAGCAAAACCCAGCAAAAAAAATAAAAAAAGGCACCCCCAAAAGCGAAAAAAAAATAAAAAATAAAAAAAGGTACGTACATTCGATCTGGTTCTTCATTCTCCCCACCCACCATCACCACCACCCCCCTCGTGCTTCGCGATGCCTCGTCTTGGTACCAACCAACCACTCAACAACACAACACCAAACAACACCCACCCACCCACTCAATGTCACGACATCCATCATATCATCCAGGACGGAGGATGGGACTCCACAACCACAGTCTAATTCAACCAACTCTCGAATGTCTTTGGTCACCGGCCCGTATCCAGGAGGCAACCGAGTATCAGAAACCAAACGGCAGAAAGTCTTTTGTCGCAAGTTCAAGGAGTGTACTGCGACCCCCTCCTTCTCCTCATCCTCTCTCATGCCAACCACACACGAGCGACTATAGTGTAGTTCACGCGTTGATGCTCGTCGCGATGCGATAGATGGATGTTCACGTCCAGAGTACACCAGTATGGAGGTGAACAGAGTTGTTCTAGTCCTTGTACTTATGTAGTTGCTCCTCCAATGATCGCCGTCTCGCAAGGCCATGCAATCGAGTAACATCGACTGCGCAGCGTACCGTGTGTGTGGTGCACTGAGCAGCAGGAGGGCGCGTTGCATTCCGCGCACCAACCCCCCTCCGTCCTAACTTCATACGACTATTACCGAGGGAGAAACAAAACGGCTGTTCGCATTGCGGCTTTTCGCACCTATTCTCCCAATCTCCCAGTCTCCCTCCCTGAAAACGCCAGACGGTGGTTACTGTGTGCTCCCCCTAGCACCCCCTTACAGGCTTACCCACAGGCCAGACAGGCGCATTCGTTCCATCGCTACAGGCGCCTCTCAGCAACCCCCCATTGCGCCTTCTCCCTCTTGCGCCGCTCCTCTGATCTTAAGGCACCAAACCCGTCTCTCGTCAACGATTACCCCCCAGCCTCCTCCGCCCTTTTCCTTCTTTCCCTGCGCATTAATTCGCCTGTGCTTCTCAACCTATTCTCTTTTCAATCATCCCGCACCCGCACCGCAGCGTTCACCTTGCCTGATCAATCAATTAACCCACTGTTTGTTATTCAGGTTCCTTATTTTCGTTACCTTGTCACCACCCTTTGTCGCCAGGAACACCATCCATCCACCACTCGGTAGCCAGCGCCCGTGGATTCACTCGCCAACCATCAGAACTCGCTTCATTCCTCGACGCCTTCCTCGATCCAGCACTGCGCGACCAGGTTTCTGCGACAAAGCAGGAACAACAGCCTCTCTCCACACTCCACAAGCAGTTAAGGTCATCGGCGCGAAACTCAAAAGAGTCGTTCTCGTGGTACCTCAAAATCAGACACATCACAATGGCCGATATCACCGACCAACACGACCAAGGCTCTCCATCAGGTCTCGATGACCACAATGGCAATGGCGCCGCCGACCGTGGCATCAAGCGCCAACGTCCTGCGACGGCCGACGACGACGACGACGATGATGACAAGCCCGGACGCGAGCGCAGGAAGATTGAGATCAAGTTCATCACCGATAAGTCGCGTCGCCACATAACATTCTCGAAGCGCAAGGCCGGTATCATGAAGAAGGTTCGTCTCGATCACCTCCAGCGCGTCTTTGCATCGCGTCGCGACCCTGGAATCAATTGCTGATGAATCAATCGCAGGCCTACGAATTATCTGTCCTGACTGGGACCCAAGTCCTACTCCTTGTCGTCTCCGAGACAGGTCTCGTCTACACATTTACAACTCCAAAGCTTCAACCTCTGGTCACTAAGGCAGAGGGAAAGAACTTAATTCAGGTATGGGACAGCCTCGTTCACTCATAAAAGTATGCGCTAATATATCCCAGGCATGTTTGAACGCGCCAGAGCCCGCAGGCAATGGCGAGAACGGTGTCGATGACCAGAATGCGATTGATTCTCCAGAAGAACCCGCACCACAACACCTACCCCCACAGCAGCAGCAGCAGCAACGCTCCGGCATCCCACAGCAGAACCCTATGCACAGTCAAAATTACATGCCACTCGAACAACAACAAGCTATTGCCTATCAGAATTATGTTGCACAACAACAAAGAACAGGTTATCCTATGCCTCCGGGGGGTATTCCACAACAACATTCGCATCAAGCATAATTCGGCATGGCGATATAAGAATAGCAGACAACTTGCTCTTTAGTCTGATACCCGACACATAATACAGCGCTGCAGCGTTCGTGTCTTGCGGGTCTCGATCTCCACCACACTACTACATTCGAGAAGGTGTTATGGTGTCTGTCATTTTTGGGTTGTGCTTTTTTCGTTTCCACTGCACAGAAAGTTCCTCTTTTTAAAAATCTGCGAATAATGGAATAATCTCACGCTACCGTCAATGAATTGGGATGAAAGGCGGGTAGGGAAGGAAATTTGCGATAAATTGGGTTGACTGATTGAGAGCTAGGGAGGAGGAGGGTGATTATGCGTCGGCTCGCTCTCTTGGTCGGTCTCATATATTTTTTTTTACTGCACAGGAAGTTTCTCAGTCTCTCTCTTTGTCATTGTTCGAGTTTTCATGGCTCTCTCTGTACAACTATCAAGGCTGGTCATGCCTGTAAACGGGCCATCATCAATCAAGAGAGGATCTTGAGGCGATCTGATTCTGTTTTATCTTTGAGAGGTGATACCCAACAACTATCTTGGAAGTAGGTATGATGTTTATTGTGATGTCCTCCCTTTCTTCCAAAGCCGAAAGGAAATGTTACATTATTAAAAAGGTTCTATATATATATATATATAAACTTT
>JAJONI010001830.1:0-10080 GCA_022190145.1 Pezicula rhizophila | reverse complement strand
ACTCTATGAAGTAAGATTACAACCTTCATACTATCATGTGTACGCTACGATAGAGAGTAATCATTAAATATTGCTGCTAAAGGATACTTTTAGTAGAAGTGTTAAAAATAATAAAACGAAATGTAAACCGAAGAATGTCAACGATTATGAGGTAGACAGGCAGTTGTATACAAATACAAAGTTTTATAGATAACCGGATGCTAGCCTACAATTACTGATAATGCATGAGAGGCTTTAAGGGGAAGATATGATGTGCCTGCGGAGATAATCAACAACATCACGGGAAAAAGAAAGCTGATTGGCAAATAAGTACAGTTCCCATCAGTTCATTCTTACAAAACTTTCACCCATCTTGCATAGCTTACAGACGATGGAGAGTGGGATGCAGGTGCTGCAACTACTGGAGGTGAAGCACGCAATATGAGGAGGGGTTGACGAAGGGTGATATCACATGACTATGCAGTAACAACATTATAACTATTTAAACCACCATTCAAGTTCTTGATCTGTATATCTATCTATCTATATATATATATATATTTGGAAAAGATAATACTCCTAAATCTCTTGCTTTCCAAGGCGGTAATTATCAGTTATGGGTGACACCAATTCTTCAACCGAGGCACCTAAGCCAAAGAAGCAAATATTCCTCAATGCTTTTGATATGTCGACCGTGGGACACTTGTCTCCAGGCCAATGGAAGGTGGCTCAATTCTTTGTGCTTGGAGAATTGTCACTGATGAAGATAGAACCCTAAAGATCGCTCGGCAACAAAGCGTAGCCTTGATTATTGGATAAATCTTGCCAAGATACTAGAAAAAGGGAATATCAACGTATGTGGGCTTCTTCCTCAATGCTTTTGAAGTTCATAAACAAGATTTTTTTTCCACGGAGGCATGTATGGGTTTTAACCACCTCCAATGGGGTTTGATACTCCCGTGTGGAGATATTCCAGAGAAAATGCTGACTCTGAGATCTTGCAGGCGCTTTTCCTTGCTGACACTTATGGTGGATATGATACATATGAAAACAGTTTGGATAACTGTATCCGAAGAGCAGCTCAATGGCCAATGACTGATCCAACAATTGTGAGTTATTGAAGGGAGGCAGATAGGGATTAAGAGGGATTGAGACGAAGTGGTGTGAAGGAAATCAAGAGTGCTAACTAAGCCAAGCCCATCTCAGCAATGGCGGCAGTGACGACTAACCTCGCATTCGGTATCACTGCCTCGACGTCCTTTGAACAACCATTCCTTCTAGCAAAGAGGTTCTCGACTTTGGATCACCTTACGAATGGCAGAATAGGTATGTTCTTATCTGCGAAATTGCTCAAATAATTAGCTAACAATCTCAAGCATGGAACATTGTAACATCATGGAAGAAGGCCGCTTTCAAGGCAATTGGAATCGACACGCCGATTGACCACGACGAGCGTTACCTCCAAGCCGACGAATACTTGCGGGTCCTATATAAACTATGGGAAGGTTCATGGGCTGATGATGCGATTGTTGAAAATAAAGAAGCAGACGAGTACATCGACCCTGCGAAAGTACGAACTATTAACCACCATGGCAAATACCACAATCTTGAATCTAAGCATATCGTTGATCCCTCACCTCAACGAACCCCGTTCCTCTTCCAAGCCGGGACAAGTCCTGCGGGATCAGACTTTGCATCTAGGCATGCAGAAGCCATCTTCGTTTCGTCCCACAGTCCGACTGTGCTGCGACCCAAGATCGCCAACATCAGAAAGTTGGCAGCAGAAGCTGGTCGAGATCCACAGAGTGTAAAGGTCTTTGCAACATTCACACCCATAATTGGTAGAACTGAAGAAGAGGCTCAAGCTAAGTATGACGAGGCAAAGAAATATGCATCCGTCATAGGCGGTTTGGTGCTGTTCAGTGGCTGGACTGGAATCGATGTTTCAAAGTTCAAAGATCTAGACCAGGTGATTACCGCAGAAGATAGTACGGAAGCTCATAAAGTTACGAGTATCTTGTCCGGGTTCATGACGACAAGTAAAGATATGCCACAATGGACTCCGCGAATCATCGCTGAGAAAGCAGCAATTGGAGGTTTGGGGCCAGTAGGAGTGGGTACTCCTGCTCAGATCGCTGATGAATTGGAGAGATGGATTGAAGAGGGAGATCTAGATGGATTTAACCTCGGATATGTGACCACTCCTGGCACCTTTGAAGATGTGGTTGAGCTCTTGATTCCTGAATTGCGGAGACGGGGTATCTATCCCGAGAGTATTGAGGATGGATTAACGATCAGAGAGAAGGTTTATGGAAAGGGCCAGAGTAAGCTGAGGGATGACCATACTGGAAGTCGTTATAAGTATGACGTCTACAAGGAAGATGCTCCTTATGTAAAGGACGAAGAAGTCTCTTCGGTGAAAGTTGAGTAAATAATTGTAAACCTCAGATCATTTACAATATGGACGTAATTTATATTTTGCACTTAAACTCTGATCAATTGATGCTGCAATGAATTGCGTACCTTGCTTCTGCCAGGGGCAAGTGCTTGAGGTATGTGACCACCCCTTTTCATACAAAACAGATCATGTCATAAAAATGAAGCCTATGGACACAAAGCTGAATTTAGACCCCAAGGCCCGAGTTAAGTCTCCACATAGACGCTGTGAAGATACCTAAGCTGTCGCCAAGGCCTTGGAATAACTTGAAGTGGACAAGGAGCAGGTATTTAGTGCCAAAAAGTGGTTGGCGGTGGGTGGCAGATCTGTCATTATCTGAATCTTATTGAATAGTCCGGCCCTTGTTATAGTAACAATTTACTTTTACCAGTTCTAGACCAATATTGTAGCGTACCAAGAGCGACAGGACAGTGAGCTTTCAAGTCACGAGGATACAGGATAGTAATAACGTAACTGTACAAGCATCTTTTTTAATAGTATTAAAATATTCTCTTCATTGTTTTGTTTGCCTGTTGAAGTTCTTAGCTCACTACCTTATAGGGTTTGTGTGAATGTCAGACCGTTGCAACGCTTTGTCTAGCGTTAAGCTAGAAAAATAAACTTGGTCTTCAACCAGGTACCGCTGAGGAAAAGTGAGCTACTGGAAAGATCAGCTGTGATATTTGAAGCTCGAAATGTAGTGCGAGGCAATTCGTTGCGAGTCCGTCAAAGTTTACTTTGTTCGTAGCGGGACGTTTTCTACAGATTCGGTAAGATTTGAATGAAGGCGCCATCTAGCACCAGAGAGTCTAGGTTTGAACCTGTGTTCTTAGACTTTTATCTAAAATCACCACCTTTTAACCAAGGAATTAACTACTTCACTAAATTACATTGGTCCTGGCACGGCTTGAATATCTTAGACTAGGGCTTCAACTAGCTTCCAAATGGGCTCAGGGCTGTTGAATAGATTTCATCTGGTGTTCAATGGAAGTTAGTTCAGCGCGTGCTCTTGCCATTTTGGTACAAGTCAACAGTTCGAGGTTTGACTTTAGTTTTCATTTGTGTTAAGCAGTTGAGAATATTGAAGATCCAGGGTTTCACAGAAAGGTCTACACATCGCAAGTTTGGGATGTTCTGGGCTTGGCAGTCTTCTTCTATTCCCTTAAAGTTCTTCGAAGTATATCTGCCTTTTCAGCTGTAGCCAAGGATTTCATTCCTGTGAAAACATCATAAGGCCTAACGCCTGACCACCAACAGCAAATTATTTAATCCTTTCGATACTTCCCCCTCAACTGCTACTTTATTCATACCTACAACTCTCCTCTGGGACTCCACACTCACTTACATTTCTCCCACCCATACTCTCATTGCAATCTTGGAGATACTATTTTAGTCAAGTGATTCTTCCATCTGGATTCACTTGTCTTGTCGATCACGAGGCTTAGAATTCTCCCTTAGCGCCCAAGCTACGGTTCTAGGTTGCACCTAGTAATGCCTATTTGTATATAGAAGAATAACTTGACACGTCCTATATAAGACCACACCAGCCCACCTCTTTATTTTGATACTTGACCTTACTCTTACACATCCGCTTACCCATCTACTGTCGTCTCAACACGTCAACCACCATTGCAATGTCACAGGCCGACCACAAAGAAGAGGTCTCCTCCGAAACTGAGATTTCGTATATGGATTCTAACGGATATCATGCTACAGCTGAGGCAAAAAATGCTACTGCTAGAGAGCATAATATGACTGTCGCCGAATCAATAAAGCTTTACTATCCTGCCATCCTTTGGTCGATCCTTCTCTCGGCTACTGTTGTTATGGAGGGTTATGATGTGAACCTCATGTCTAATTTATTCCCCATGCAATCGTTCAGCTCTAAATATGGGGTTCAGATGGAGAATGGTATTTACGAGGTTACTGCACCGTGGAAAACAGGGCTTGCTAATGGTGAGCAATTCCCAATAAACTTCTTCGGAGTCCTGGTATCCTTGGTATTCTTGATTCTTTCGCTAACTTTGAGGCTCCCTTTGTCCTGGAAATACAACTCGTTACTCTAGGCTATACCTCAGTGGTCACAATAATTATTAACAATGCTAATCCGTGATCTTATAGGTGCCCATGTCGGTCAAATAATCGGCCTATGGCTTAGTGGTATCATTGCAGAGAAATACGGCTCTCGCAAGACGATGATTATCTTCCTAGTTATGATGATCGTGGCTGTTTTTGCCCCTTTCTTCGCCTCTAGTGTTCTTGTCCTCACCATCGGTCAGGTTTTGTGTGGACTGCCTTGGTATGCTCCCTCAAATTAACATCTCCACCACAAAAGTAGTAACTGACTATTCTAGGGGTGCGTTCCAAACTCTACCAGCAGCATATGCATCCGAGGTTTGCCCTACAAAGCTCCGTGCTTACCTCTGCACATACGTCAATCTATGCTGGGTATTCGGTCAACTCATCTCGTCTGGTATTCTCCGTGCTATGCTTGGCCGTACAGATGAGTGGAGTTACAAAATCCCTTTTGCTTTGCAATGGCTGTGGCCCGTCCCTATCCTCGTTGGTGTGTTCTTTGCTCCTGAGAGTCCATGGTGGCTCGTCCGTCACGGCCGGAAGGAAGAAGCCAAACACGCGATTCTACGCCTCACAAACCGTAAATCAGGCATTGCATTCTCAGCAGACGAGCAAATTGCCATGATTGAACAAACCAACAATGCAGAGATGAACATAGCAGAGGGAACAAACTATCTGGACTGCTTCAGAGGCATCGATCTAAGACGAACTGAAGCTGCATGCATTACTTGGTTGATCCAAGCAGTATGTGGTTCAAACTTAATGGGATGGTCCACCTACTTCTACGCACAAGCTGGTCTTCCACAAGAAATGGCCTACAACATGTCTCTAGGCCAATATGCAATTGGCTTTTTCGGAACCATTGGCTCTTGGTGGATGATGTCTGGAGTTGGTCGTCGCAAGATCTACATGTATGGACTCTGTGCGCTCTTCGTTATTCTCCTTACAGTCGGCGGCCTTGCTTGTCTTCCAGAAGGTACTTCAACCAAGGGCTGGGCAATTGGTAGTGCTCTTCTCGTCTTCGCGGGAGTTTATAACTCATCTGTTAAACCCGTATGCTATGCTCTCGTCGCAGAAGTAAGCAGTACACGTCTAAAGGGTAAAACCATCGCTCTAGCTCGCTTATCCTATAATATCAGAAATATCATCTCTACAGTCGTTACAACTTATCAACTCTCACCTCCTAGCAGAGAAGTAAATAGATGGGGATAGTACGCTAAATCCAGATTCTTCTAAGCTAGTTCTTGCGCTCTTTGTATCTCTTGGTGCTTTTTTAGATTGCCTGAGCCGAAGGATCGTACTTATGCTGAGATGGATGAGTTGTTTGAGAGGAGGATTCCTGCGAGGAAGTTTTCGAAGACTGACGTTTCTGTTTTTGACAATGTAGAAGTTGAGAATGGAAAAAGGGAAAAGAATTGTGTTGGTAGTGCTGTTGTTAAGGAGGTTGAGAGGGTTTAAGTAGGCTAGTTGGGTTTATTTTGTGCGTGAGGGGGGTTTCGGGTTTGTGGTTTTAGCAATTGTCTTTGGCTGGGTCCATTGGCAATTGGTGAAGGGATAGGTCAGTTCCACCTTCACCTACCTGCCACAAGTTTGGGTTGGTGTTTTGGTTAATCTGTCTTTGGATCGAGTTCATTGACGATTGGTAAAGGGTTAGGTCAGTTCCACCTTCACCTAATACCACATCTACTACCACCATTTTGGCTTGGGTAAAATATGCCCCTACCCCCTAAATAAATGTTATTTAATAGGTTAGTGGCTTTCTGAAAACATAGCATTACTAGGACTTGTAACTAATAGACACAATGTTAGGTATGTTAAGATTAGTTAACTTCTATATAAAATACCTTGTTTTACAATTTTCAGCATACCTAGGTAGCACTCTTCTACTTAGTTATACGCTTAGTAATGCCACATTTATGAAAAGCCGCTAATCTGTCGAATAAAATTTATTTAAGAGGGGAGTAGTCTAGGCACCAGCCTAGGTAATTTACCCCAAAATAGCAATCCCGCCATAGGTAGTGTCGACTCGGCCCACGCACTAGCCTACATTCACCTCTCTTTATAAATCCTATTTGCATATTCTCAATTGCCTGCGGGCAAAATGGTCAAACAGTAACAATACAGAGAAGATTAGCATGGCCTCTGCACAAGAATGACACGCGTAATCAAAGAAAGCTAAGACTTTTTTTTTTGGCAATCTAGGTTGAAATTCTAGATGGTACTTAGTTTTATACCTTGATAGTTGTAATTTTCTAGGTAGAGTTAGTATTAAGGCCTTTCCCGTTTGTTTGTTTCTTTTTTGTTCTCTTTTTTTCTTCTGGCGTCTTTTTGGTGAGGAGTGACTCAGAGTGAGTCGCTTCGTGAGACGAGAGTAAGCGATGGGCCACTAGAAGGGGGGAGAAGGGATTTAGAAAGCGCATACTTTGCACAACATGCATAAAGCGTATTTAATAGATAACATCATATTATTGATTGCGATTGTCATATATAAAGACGCTGGTTGAATAACTAACAAAAAAATCTTCATATAAACAGTTTTGACGATTCTGAACTTCAAGACCTTGTTCACTGCCTCTATTCTCAGCACGAGACTTTACAGGGTTTTTGTGCCTTGAGTTAGGAAATGATAATGCACAAAGAGTTGACACAGTACTCTCTCCAGATACCTCCTTATTGCGCAAGAGGTAGATGTAAAGGCTCGTTTTTTTTGTTAACACCCAGTGAAATGAATGCATATGAAGAACGACAATCACAGCAAAGTCACTGTAGGACAAAAATCACCTTTATTACTGCAGAGCCAGACGAGTACACCGCTGGCTAATTGAAACTCACCTAATATAGCCGTGTTAAGGCTTATACGGAACGCCTTGACCAAGCTTAATTAAACGCACAAAGAAAGAAAAGAAATTAGCGCTTTTGTGTATCTTGATAATCATTAAACGACGTGATATATGCGGCCTTCATAAGGCTTTAGCATCTCCTCAGTACCATCAGTGTCCTCAACATTGGAAACCAGCAGTGTATATTTGCCGATGACGTCCTTCGGACGCTCAAACTTCTGCTCTTCGGCTGTAAAGTTGCACGCAACAATGGCCCTGTCTTCGCCAAACACCTTGCCAAAGATAAATGTCTCTTCATTCTGCATATCATAGCCCTCAAAATCTCCATGGATGAAAAGATCCTTGTACTGCTTTCGCATACCTATCATCTTCTTCCAGAAACTGAGGACTGACTTTGGGTCCGGGATTTGCTTTTCAACGTTAATCTCCTTGTAATCATCATGGACGCGCATCCAAGCTCCGTCTTTCTTGCTTGTGAAGCCAGAGTAGGGGCTCGAGTCCCATTGCATAGGTAGACGTGCATGGTCGCGTCCTAGGATCTGGAGGCCTTTCATGACACGGGCAAGGGATTCTGGATTGTTATTTTCGCGCTCCGCCACAGAGTTGTAGTAGTTAATTGCTTCAATGTCTTTGTAATCAGAGATGGTCCAAGACTTGGGTGCGTTGATCATGCCTGTAACCGATCAGTGGAGACAATATAGAGAGCATGAAGATGCTTACCGATCTCCTGACCTTGATAAACAAACAACGTTCCAGTCATAGCAGCCATGAACAAGGCCAACATTTTGCCACTTCGTTCCCTCCATTCTGGGCTATCGCTGGCAAACCGAGAGATTGAGCGGCCTTGATCGTGGTTCTCACAAAAAGCGGTTGTCCAACCATCAGTTCCTGCAATGAAACTCTGCCACTTCGCAACCACACTCTTCAGTTCAGAGAGCTTGTAGCCTTGGAACTCATACTTGTGTATCTTTCCCATTCCAAGGTCCACCATATCAAACTGGAATACCATGCTCAGCTGCTTGTCTCCTGATCCCACATACCGGAGCACATGCGCTGGATCTGGTGTATAAGGAAGCTCACCAACAGTCACAACATCGTATTTGTCGAAGACCTCTGTGTTCATGCCTCGTAGAAATTCGTGTATTCGAGGTCCGTTGCAGAACAACATACGTGCTGGCTGCTCGAATACGCCATGGTCGACGATAGGAGCATCAGGAAGTTCTGTGCCTTTGGAATACATGTTCACGGTGTCCACTCTGAAACCATCTACACCCTTTTTAAGCCAGAACTCCATTGCAGAATCGTAGATGGCTTGTCGAGTCTCTGGGTTCTCCCAATTGAGATCGGGTTGCTGTTTGGCAAAGAGGTGCAAGTAGTACTCTTGTGTTCCCTCGTCCCACTCCCACGTGCTTCCGCTGAAGAACGACAGCCAATTGTTGGGGGGTATTCGTGTTCCATCTTCAGCATATCGAGCGGGCCTCCAAATATACCAATCCCGCTTGGGGTTCGTCTTTGAGGACCGAGATTCCTGGAACCATTTGTGTTCATCAGATGTATGGTTGACGACAAGATCAAGGATTAATTTCATTCCTCGGGAATGGCAGGCTTCGACGATCTTTTCGATGTCTGCAACAGTACCATATGGTGGGTAAACCGCTTCATAGTCTCTGATATCATAGCCCATATCATGTTGGGGCGAATCGTACATGGGCGAGATCCAAACAATGTCAATTCCCAGGTCCTTGATGTAGTCGATCTTGGAGAGGATGCCCGGAAGATCACCCAATCCATCGCCATTGGAGTCTTTGTAGCTGGCGGGATAGATTTGGTATACCACAGCATCCTTCCACCAGATGCGTTCAGTCACTGTCATGATTGTTGCTGTGGCAGGTGAGGGCGGAATACTTGTGTGCAAAGCTGAGGGATGTAGAAGAGAGACAGACTACTTGAAGAGGGGTAGTGGGGTAGAAAATTGAAAGGTGAAATAAAAGGTAAGACTAACGTGGCGCAGGTAGAGTGTAGTATTAAATAGTATTTCAATAATACGAATGGAAATATCTTTATCCCTTTATCAAGAGACAACCCACAGACTCACGATGTCGGAAGAAGCTTCAAAGTTTCGGGTTTGAGAAATGATCGCTGTGTTGCAGACAAGCATAACAGTGGGGGTACTACCTTATGCATATGTGAATGCACCCCATAGAAAGTAACGGATGCGGAGATGGTGAAGGGCATTAGAGAGAGAGAAAAATTGGCGGGAATGTGCCTTTGTATACTTAACTGTGTGCTTCCGTCGTGCTGGATCGGGGGTTTGAGTTGTTGGTGTTAAAGTATCGCTGAATCCTGCAAGCAGGAGCCCGGCAATGGATGATTCCGATCAAGTGACCTGCATACTTTTCGCTTCAATTGGTCCTCGACCTGCTTCTTTAGTATTTAGTCGCTAAAGCACTATCGAATTCACATCACTTAGTAAACTAGTTCTTAGGCAAATACTGCTATGATTTCAACTAAGGTATGTCTCTGTGGTTTATCACGTGATCAGTGGACTCGAGTCAAGCAAACTGAGTGACTTACGAAGTACTCAGGGTAAAATTAAGTAAGCTACTCAAGTTGAGTAGGTTGCTTGTGTTAAACTATATATGACTTAGCCAATTTAAGTGAGTTACTTAGGTTATATATAAGGAAGTCACTTATATCGAAGTTAAGATTAACGCCAGTTAAGTTACTTTAGCCAACCTAGAAATAGGT
>JAJONI010001827.1:0-10090 GCA_022190145.1 Pezicula rhizophila | reverse complement strand
CAGTTTTAACTCATTTACTATAGTGGTGACTAACTCAGTTAATTAACCCTCATCTCGAAATATTGAGTCACAAATGCAAGTTAATGTTTGTGGCAGGTTGTACAATGCTCATTTGAATTTCCAAGAACATAAAAAGGTAGATACACGAAGAAGGGCTATATACAAGTCGGAAGCCTGTTCCTATGACCAGGAAGACAGACAGATAGGACACAAAAACAAACAAACAAACACTTGATCCTCCGTAAACCCTCATAAACCCACTCTAAACTCCATCTCCCATATCCGGTAAAGTCAGAACCTAGTCAGCCTCACACTCATCGTCTCCATCGTCTCCAGATCCAGTCTGAACAGTGCTCGCTCCTGTCGTTCCACCACTCTGGACTGGGCTAATATCGCTTGTAGCACTCGCCATAGCACCTGTTACGGTAGGCGTTATAACAACGCCTCCAATCCCTGATCCCGTGAAGCTAGCCGTGTATGAAGCATACGCTGCCGAAGAAGCAGATTCGGCTTCAGTAACTGGGCAAACTGTTGTGGTCAACGCTACTGTCTCAGTCACAATAATTACGGATGTGGATTCAGCAGCATTGGCTGGGCAATTTGTGATTGTTGCCGCACAAGATGTGATTGTGCGGATTTGGGTCGTTAGGACTGTCACAGTTGTTTGTTCACCTGTTGCTGTGCTAGTTGAAATTCCTGCGGCCGTGGAAGAGGTCAAAGTTGTGTTGGAGAATGGAGCGGAAGCTGAGGGAGTTGCTCGAGCTGGAGAGTTTGAAGAAGTTGCTGACGAGCTCGAAGAGGCGGTGACTGCTTCGATACCTGAGGCGGTAGAATAAGGTAGGGCTGAAGGAATTGTTCCGTTAGGACGACTAGTGCCGGTAACTGCTGCGATACCTGATGCCGTAGGAGCAGGCAATGATGAAGGAATCGTTCCATTAGCAGGACGAGTGGCAGTAACTGCTTCGATACCTGAGGCCGTGGAAGAAGATTTGGAGGATGAAGTTGTTGCATTCGCAAATCCAGTGGCGGCCGAGCTTGACGCGTTGGAAGTTCCAGTAACAACCGGGACGTCGATGGCCGTGGCACTATAAGAGGCAATTATAGCTGAACTGGCAGATTCGGCCTCAGAGACTGGGCAGACTGTAGTTGAGATATCGATTGTTTCAGTCACAACCATGAGGCTAGTAGATTCTGAGGCTCGTGCGGGGCAGTTGGTGATCGTTGCCACGCATGAGGTGATTGTTCGAATCTGGGTTGTCTTCACAGTGAGAGTGGTTTGCTCTCCTGATGCGACTGTGCTGGACGATCCTGAAGCGGATGTGGTGATGGTTTGGAATGAACTTGACCTAGTGATGCTGGGTGTAGCAATGGCTTGGCCACCAGTTGTTGAAATTCCTGATGACTGGGCAGCGGCCTCCGAGACAGATGATGAGGCAGCGTTAGCGCCAGTCGAGGAGCTAGCAGAAGAGATAGCTGATGAGCTTGAGATGGTGCCAGTCGCGACAGGAGTCGAGGCTTGAGCAGTCGCACTTGCTGAGGCACTGCCTGCGCCACTAGAGCGACTTCCTGAACCATTTCCGTTTCCATTTCCATAGCCATTGCCATTGCCATTTCCATTGTTGTTACCATTTCCAGAACCTTGACCACCATTGCCACCGCTGATAGCAGATTGCGTAGGTCTGGAGCGAGCAATTGAGGCAATGTCAGATCCCGAGAAAGACGCGATGATGGCAGAGCTAGCCGAAGATGCCTCGCTTACAGGGCAAACAGTCGTTGTAAGTTCTACAGTGCTGGTGACAAGGAAAACGCTAGTCGACTCCGAGGCACGAGCAGGGCAGTCAGTGATGGTTGCGGCACAGCTAGTAACTGTTTGGACTAAAGTTGTTAAAACTGTCAAGGTGGTTTGGTCAGAAGGAGCTAAAGAGGTGGCCGAAATGGTATTAGTCGCAGAGAGACCCGATGTTAGAGCAGATGAGGCCAAGGCCGAGCCAGTGCCGTCTCCAGAAGACCCAGTCGATCCGCTAGTGGAACCAGTCGATCCAGTCGTAGAACCAGCTGAGCCAGTCGAACCGGAACCGGTAGAGATACCTGAGGTTGAGTTACCAGCAATGGAGCCAAGAGCAAGAATTTTGGCTGCGGCTTGTTCAGCAGCAACCATAACAATAGCTTGTGTGTTTCCAGTCGGCAAATCAGGGTGGATGGAGGCATCCACGACGAACAAGTTGTCAGTTCCGAAAACTTTAGTGTTAGTGTCGACAACAGCAGTTCCATCATTGGTAGTACCCATCATAGCTGTTCCAACAAAATGATCACCGCTGACATATGAAGATACCAATGAAGAACCGGTTGCAGTGTTGTCAGAAAGGGTCATGGAAGTGGAGTTCCTAACAGAGGTGAGAAGGCTATCAATCATGGTGATGACGGCAGCCTTGTCAGCGTCAGTGTTCATGAGGGGCTGAGTAGTGAACTCGGTTGCACCAGCACTTGTGATACCAAGAACACCAGACGAAGTGGCTCCGTGGGTGAGATAAAGCTTGACGCGGATAGTCCCAGTAGATGGAGAGTTGCAGGTTCCCTGGAAATAGCGAGTTCCGTTTGTTCCGTTTGTGGTCAAGCTAGTCCAGAAGTTGAGGCGTTGTCCAGATTGTGCAAGGGGACCACTGCCTTGAGCGAAGAGATCAATGTCAGTGGTATTGGGAGAGGTGAAGGCGGATGCAAGCATAGATGTTGCATTTGATTGCGTGGTGTTGAAGGTCAGGGTGAAGATCGGGTGATCTTTCAAGTTTTGACCGACAGGGAGGTTGATCCAGTCGGCTTCATCTGGGAGTGTGACTGAAACGGAGCCATTCTTGACGATACTAATTTGATCAGTGGGGCCGATACCAGTGTTGAAAAGAATGCGAGGAGTAGACAAGGCCCCAGAAGCGAGAATGACTGAACCTCCAGTGTTGATGTTGATAATTTGGCGAGCTCCAGTTGAGTCTTCAACCTCAACACCACAGATCGTAGTGCCATTACGAACAGCACGAATTACTTTGGTGTTAAGAGTCAATTTGAAATTGGACATGGCCTCAGCTGTTGGGAGATAAGACTTCACCGGACCTGCACGAAGGCCATCTTGGATATCCCATGGTGGATAACTGTAGACCTTGGTCTTGTTGTTAGGTGATTCGATAGCATCAACGTGGCTCCATCCAAGCTTGTCGAAGAAGGCTGAAAGAATGGTGTAAGCACTCTGATCGTAGCGTAGCCCATCTTCTGAGGCAAGAGTAGTTCCAGGATTACGGTCATACAAACGATCGGCAGCGTCGCTAACATCAGCCCACTTCCATCCTGTTGGCCACTTGTCATCAAAATCTACTTCCTGAGGGCGAACAAACATCAAGGCGTTGACCATGGTTCCACCTCCAAGGATACAACCCGCCATCGATGCAACATCAGTGCAGTATTCACTGGTGTCATTGGCAGTTGTGAGGTAGTAAGACATAGCGGGAACATCATACTGGGTGACGGTATCATTCCAGCTGACAACACTTCTACCGCCAGTAGCATATGTGGAAGCGGCACCTCTCTCGATCAAGAGCACAGACTTGTTGCTTTCAGCCAGACGCTCAGCAACGATGATTCCGGCGGGGCCAGCACCGGCAATGATGTAATCGTACGTAGTGTTCGAAACAGTTGTGGTAATGTTTGTGCTTGACGAAGAGGTTGTGGAGTTGGATGAAGTAGTGGTGTTGGAATAAATGGTGGTATTGCTTGAACTGGAAACCGTTGCCATCGCGGCCCAGGTTGCATAATTGGAAGACTTGGCACTGGTCAAGTCGAGACCAAAGTTACCATACCCAGCTGAGTGATATACGAAAGTTGCAGAATCGGCATCAGATGGGTTGGTTGGGGTAGTATCGGAGACTGCCCATCCCAATACAATGTCCGAGGTGCTAGGAGCGAAAGTAAGAGCGGTACCAAGACATCCACCGCACAGGAAAGTGTATGACATGTGCGTTGAATTGATGAAAGTACCATTTGTAATGGACTTCAATGACATGCTGGAGTTTGTATAAACTCCAGGTGAGGTGTATCCGCTACCGTTTGTTAGTTGGTCGTACAAAAAGATGCACTTAGGGTATTTACCTAGTCTCGCGGAAGGAAGAGACGACGGCACCATCATTGGGCCATGCTGTAACAAGAAGAGACCCGGTCATGGCACCAGCCAGAGAGAC
Source organism: Pezicula rhizophila (assembly GCA_022190145.1). Taxonomy (NCBI): domain Eukaryota; kingdom Fungi; phylum Ascomycota; class Leotiomycetes; order Helotiales; family Dermateaceae; genus Pezicula; species Pezicula rhizophila. The sequence continues at coordinate 5,870 of JAJONI010001827.1, read as the reverse complement.
ACCACAATAACCTGTACCGTTGGATTCCATGACCTATCTGTGTCAGCATTGTACTTGTGGTTAAGTCTATACTTTCGGCAAACTTACCATCTGGCCAATGAAGTCGGAAGTTGTGTTTGAATCAGCAATAGCAACACCAAAGCTGAATCCAGTTCCAGTGGTATCCTGGTATCGTTGAAAGGTGATTCCTGTGTTAGTATCGACATAGGAGGTGCTGGATTGAGCAAATGCTGCCGTAGCAAATGCTAAAGAGAGTAGAGAAGCACGCATGATGAAAATGGGTCTCGTTTACTTGATTGAATGAAAGTGGTGCTGCAAAAGTGTAGAGCTGTCTGTGAATTTGGGGACTTGCCCTGCTTGTCAGAGTATAGAAATGAAGGACTTAACAAAAGCCGGCAGCCGTCAAGGCAAAGGAATGTGGTTGAACGAAGTAAAGAATGGAAAAAATGAAGAAGAATCTTGCGATGGCTAAGATAGCTTCACAGTTGAGGGATAAGAAGTATATTTGTACCTACTCGGCGGTGGGATTAGTATAGACATGGCAGGGGCCAACGTCTAAAAAAAAAATTCTCCTCACATCTTGATCTTCTTCTCCATCAGGACCGACGTATGACGAATTCGTTCATCGCAAATTGTTTCGATTGTAGAGTGTATAGCAGGGAGTGGACCCCAACCGAGTGGCGTTGCTGATGAGCACGAGAGACTGTGGGGGATCCTCGATTCAGATTGATACCCTGTCATCCAATGTTTGTGAGGTCAACCTAGTTGAGCTGTTTCGATTAAGTCGAAATGCGGATCCTCGCCAAGCGAGTGTGGTCCGTTTGCTCGGAGCAGCTGAGCTCGCGAATCCTGAAATATATTGGCCATCAGCCACTACAGCAGAATGCATTATTTATCTTCGACCAGAGTGGACTACTCGGGCGTGAAAATTGGAGCCATTTGCAGGTTTGAAAAAGGCTTGAGTCAAGTTGAGTTGAGTTGGGTCGAGTTGAGTTGAGGGATAAGAGAGCTGCTAATTGCTCAGCCTTCCTCTTTCCCTCTCCTCCCATCTCGTTCGAAACAGGTCCACCCATTGAGATTTGAGCACATATACAGATGGAGATGTATCATGAAGATGACAATGACGCTACGCTCAGTGGCTGGTGACGAGATGCTGGAATTAGAATGAAGCTTTTGATGTAGAAAGTAGGGTGCGAAGGGACCGAAGGGAGAAAAGGAGGTCCCAGGTAACGCGTTTTACCTAATTCGGACTTTCTGCCGGATACCACCGCCTCCAACCTTCAGACGAAAAGCTCTCAATGCGAAACAGTCAGTCGTCTACCCTTCCCCGCGCCGCCACCGCCTCCTCTTGCAACTACCCAACGGCGAAATCGTTCATCTGATTACATGGGCCATAGAAAGACATTAATAGACTCTATATAGACCCTTTGCCCCTGATTTTTGCTCTTTGGAAGGGGGAGGTTCTGCCCTCAGTCCACACATTCCTTGTCTTTGTTTCACGGCTTCCTTACTATCTCGCGCTTATCGAGTGATTTCCGACCTGCACAAGGATCACGGGCCCCTAGACCATGGCTAACATCACTGCCAATAGCGATCTACGAGAGATCTAGGTACCGGAGTCAGTGAGCCTGTACTTCTTATGTGGAAACTATAACACTTTGCTCTAAGATCATTCCGTAAGCGGAGGATACAGGGCGTCCAAGACAAAATGCATGATATGGGAGTACTCTAATCACAAGTCCGGCCTTCCGATGAGTTGAGGACAACACAATACTGCTAGTACCGTACGTCTCTGCTATGATACAGCAATTTCCAGCTGTTAGCCACCCGAAATGAACATGGAAACATCGATGAACTCTATGGAAATGGATGTTTCGATCTCCATAAACTCTGTTATCCGCTGTTCCCAGTTCCCCTTGAATCGCAGCTTCCCAATACCGGCAATTACAGAGTTCTACATTACGAAACATTTCATACAGAACAGCCCGCAAGGGCAAGGGCGAAGAGGACCGTTTCCACCCAAGCATATGCCATATGCTCTCAAAGCAACACCTGCATAATTCCTCTGAGTTGACAATTCAATCAACTTGTTTCCAACGTCAAGACTCGACCCTTATTAGCTGGCTATCTGACTAACTCGCCTCGAAGGAAGTCTCCAACCCGCAGCTAAAATTTTATCAAATGCCTTCGGTTATATTTCATTGCCAGCACAGTCCTATTTTGCTCTTCTGTGCGCTTGGAGTCGAATAGATAATCTCCGACGACTTTCTAGGCAATTTTTCCATGCTCCAGAACAACATGACTTCTGTCTCCGATTAAATACCACCATGCCAACCACGCAACTTCCAAGAAAGGTTAAAAAAGAACCATCCACATCCATTTGTACTGTACAAAAATCACGGCACTTGTCCACTAATCATCATCGATTTTTAGTTACTAACTCTAATGGCATATCACCTAGATGCTAGAAAATATCACCAAAAATAGATACAATCCCTAACAGTAAGTTATTTCTCTACACAAACTGTTCCACAGTTCTGTTCCCCTTCTAAGGTCTTACAATACAATAACCCACAAGTGATCACTCAACGTTGCCCTCATCACAACAACAACAGTCTCACAGAATGACGCCGTAATTCACACTCATCTACATTTTGGATATCATCAAAAGCCCCATCTTCTACTACTCTCGCCTATCGCCATCCTCCTTTCACTTTTCCTCCAAACCACCTTCCCTCATTACAACAGGTAAAAACCTCTCAAACCACTCCACCAAATCTCGCTCGTCTCCAAACAACTCCCTCACTCCCATCCATATATCCTCTACAGATCTCGAGGACTGATCTTGTCGGTATGTTTTTAGGAGGACTAGGAACCGCTCATAGATTTCTGTACGGTCGGGAGAGAATCGGGACTGGGATGCGAGGGTTAGCTTTGGAGATGCGGATGGAGTGAACAGGTGAAAATACAAGGGGTATGAACTAGGGGGACTGGGGAACAAACTCGAACTTCTTGAATGAATTCCAAAGCGTCATTTAGATTTACTGGAGATGATAGACCTGAAGGGGAAGTGGAGGTGGAGGTGGAGGTAGAAATGCTGGAGATACTGTAAGTCCTTCTTTCATTTCGCTGACTCATCGTGTCTTGATTCATCTTCGCAAGAAGCCCCAGACAATAACCGTGCAACGAAAACCCAAAAATAACAGGATATTCTCGTCTTTCAGTCTCGAAGACAAGGTAAGCAGTATAATTCGGAGTGGATTATGTGCTGTTGAGAATGTAATTGTGTTGTTGAAGTTTAGGTAGGACTGCCGCTAAGTTAGGCAGCAACCGCGAAGCTTCACTTGCGCACCTAATTGAAAGCAACGACTTTTGCAACCTCCAATTGAGATGTAAAATGGCATAGAAAGACGAGAAATGCCTTACCTATGCCTGTGATTCTGCACTGTTGGATTGCGGGCATAGTTGTTTGTTAGGCGGTTAGACGGGATTGTGAAATTGGCATGTTAGTAGCATGTGACAGTTAGTTATAGATCTTATAGCCTCTTCTCCAACACTCTATCTATGGACTACAGAAAATTAAAAAAAAAAAATTCTAAATGCTTGATATACCTTGTACGCTCTTAGCACTCGCACCTCGCACACTAGTAAATAATCGCAAAGTTTTATAGAGTTTGATTTTGATATATGCTTAACCGAGCCGTCACTCGACCAAAGCAAATTCAAACGATTAAGGTTTACGAAGTTGGAAGTCCTGATACGACGTAACTCGTAGGTGTGGTAAGGAGAGTAGGTCCCCTTCATACAGTATAATACGAAACCGAAGTTAGCTAGCTCCTCGGACAGAATGCGGAGGGGAGAAGGTAGGAAGTGCGTTATGCTCTCACGTTATGCTCTCACGCGTCCTAGCACCTCATTAAACGGTCTCTAGCAAAGAAAGAAAGAAGCCTTCCTACATGAAGATAGCCGTCTAGAGATCCACTCGAGTTTCGATCTAAGTAACGAGGTCCCAACTCAACAGAAACTGGGAGAGATCCCAGATGTTAAGGATGTTACGCCTGTGTACTTCGTTGGTGGGTCTTATCTTTGACTAGTTCCTAGCCTGCAAACATATTTGAGGAGTATAGGTCTTGGAAAAGAAAGGAAAGAGGGATTTGAGAAAATAATGGTTTTGAATGAGGGGGAGAGTAAATGCTAGTTTTGGTATGGAAAGCTTATACGGCATATGGTGAGAGTCCTGGGGAGGTAGTAAGAGCCAACTCTGAGATCGTGGAGAATTTAACCAAAGTTATCAATTCTCTATGTCCAAAGCTGGAATTCTTTGTGTTGCAGACTAGTGGAAAGATATGCATTTATTAACATCCATCCCCTATCGATATCCAAAACAAAAAATCGAAGTAGGAAGACAAGAAATCAAAGGGCTTTCTTCGAGGATGTTTTTGTGTTGGTGGTGATGGCTACTACATGATTTACAGGGTTATGGATGAACCGAAGCATCATGGAAAGAATCCCTCCCTCGAATGTCAGAACCATACGCATCTAATACCTTCGACTATACACAATATGACCTAGTAGAAAAATACTCCACACCTACTACGACTTTCCTAGCATCAAAAACTTCGCTTAGTTCAAGTCGACGCTCGCCGTGCCTCCCATGAGCGGTGCATCATGTAGTAAGTGAAATCTTAACCTCTATCGAAACTCTCCCCCATCCCCCATCCCCAAACAAACAAACAAATAAACAAAAAAAGGAAACCTAAACTTGATTTCCTTTACCTCAGTCAAGGGATAAAATTTTGTAATAATTGCTAATCATTAATTACCATTTATAGCCAGGATTCGTACCAAATAACAACGCAATGAATATATCCCTAGCACTAGGGCTCTACCTGTCCTACAACCGCATCAAAAATTATAAAACTGCAAAATGCATATTCCCGGGTAATACCGAAACATGGAAAACATTACATACCGATACATTCCAAGACCTTTCCACATCCACATCTCCTTACTACCTCCCTCTCAAAAATCAAAATAAACGGAAGGTCCTTCAATATCGGAGATGGTAAGTAAATTCGTTTCGTAGGAAATGAAATGGCCGTTGGTATGTAAGTATTTTGGATTGGAAAGTGTATCTACTCCTCTTCCTCCTCCTTCTTATTGTGCAGGGTGTGTACAAAGACATTCGCGACGGCATTTTACTTAATAAACAAAGCTCTACTAGTGCTATGCTCTCCTTCCTATATCTTCCTAACAAATAATTCTCCACTTTCCAAATAACAAAACCTTCAAAACAAAAGCCATAATTTTCCCATTTGTACTCCGCACATTTACCTAAAAGTTGCAATTAAGCCAGAAGAAGACTTTATACTGTACGTCATCGTTAAGCATTCCACTAGGTAGGTGGTAGGTACCCCACCAATCAAAAGTTCACCACACTCCCCCCCTATCAGCGGGATTTTACCGCACAGAAACAAGCGAAATCCACGCGAAAATCCCACCCCAACACCACAGACCACAGGCAAAAAGTTCCAAAAAAAAGAAAAAGATATATATGTGCGCTTGAGAGCCGCAGGATTCGAACCTGCGCCACGAATGACTGCGGTTTTGAGTTCTTTTCAGAGCCTAAACACAGCGCCTTAACCACTCGGCCACTATTGAACTGTTAGTACTGTAGCTGGAAAGCATTTTTATGGATGTGATGTTAACTTACGACTCCCGTTTTGAGTTGTTTTTGATAAGGAATTCCTTATCGTCACTCTATATATCTTGATTTTTAACAACCTCGATTAAACTTTTGATGGGGAATTTAGGTGGGTACCTACCTTTGTTGTTGTTTCCTGGCCTCCTCCTATGATACAATATCTTCT
>JAJONI010001825.1:0-10100 GCA_022190145.1 Pezicula rhizophila | reverse complement strand
TATAGACTTCAAATTTAAAAATTGAATTATATATATAGTAATAAAGCTATTTTAGCTGTTATTATTAATAAGCAAAGAAGTTAGAGTTGCTTACTAAGCAGCTTTTTGTATGGGTTTTACAGTGCGCGACTCGTTGTACAGCCACGTTAAATATTATAAAATTTATTGTAGTTTCTTACGGTGACTATACTTGGTTAGCGCTATATCTAACAATTCTGTATACTTAAGTCTCGCTCTCGCTCTCGCTCTCTCTCTCTCTCGCTCTCCTTCTCTCTCGCTCTCCTTCTCTCTCTCTCTCCTCCTCTCTCCTTCTCTCTCAGCTGTCCTTTTGCAATCAACGGAAACAAAACACCACTATTGCCAACCATTTCCCCTTTCTAGACCATTGTGGACTCAGCTTATCCTAGTTCTCACATCGCCTACCATTATGACATCTCCTTCCACGCCACTCAAGACATTGCTAGCTAGCTCCAGAAGGGTCTTGCAACACTAAACCACCGCGCAAGATCTTATTGCAGCATACCTATCTCTAAAGCAAAAGAGCCTAAGCTCCCTATCGACTCTTACTGACGCTGAACGACGTATGCTCCTTAACCTCCCAGACGTAGACGTGGAAACTAGAAACCTTAGTACAGCAACTGATCTTTCTCGGGAACAACTCATCGATAAAGCAGTTTCAAACCCTGCAAGTCTTACTGCCAAAGAAAGCGCTATCTTGAAAGATAGATTTTGGATGCCTAAAACATCTCAGGAGATTGAGGAATGGATGCAAGCGCTACTCAAAGCTGAGCAAGCCCTCGAGGAACTTCATGCTGGCCGTAAACTAGCTTATTTTCCTAGTGAGTCCGAAGCTTTTCGAGCTGGCAGCTCAGAGTATCACAGACGTGAACGGGTCAAACGGGAAGATGCTGCACAGGTTGTAGCCAACGCAGCACTACCATATGCACTAGGATGGATTCGGTCTCTGTATCAACAAAAAAAGGCGCATTGGGGATTCGTCTGTCTTTATGATGCTGCTGCTCAGAACTTTAATCTACGCCGGCTTGACAACTTTGAGTCTCGTGTCGATGGTTTCTTTCACCACGCATTTCTTTATAACGGGTCAAAGGATATTATTAACAGAAAGTGGAGGTTAATCCACTTTAATGCGCCAAATACAGCATTTGCATCAACAATAACTTCTCGTAACGACAATGGCACTTTCGGCCAAACCAGCTACCAAGCTAGCGCTATATTTAGAACCGCATTTCAGGAAATTCTAAAGGATCCGCAGGAATATCAGAAAGCAAAGGATGTTACAGCAATGGACACACCTATCCCCCAATTCAAGGATAGTATTGCTGCCTCAGGAGTTCTTACCAACACCTTCCTTGTCATTGATCCTGTTTGCATCAATTCTGTTCTCCAAGACGGAGATTTCTATGACAATATGCGCGTCTTAGCCTTCGAGGCCGAATTTCCCGTCGAAGGACGGAAATATGCAGAGGGCTATCAGGGATACACTTGGGTCCGGCTTGATCAGTTAGTCTACCACTTTTACGAATTGAGATCCATGAGGGCTGAGGAGGTTAGGATGGATGAGATATGGAAGGCGGCTCAGGTGAGTGAGCATAGGGCATTTGTTAGTTTAGATCGAGAAGATGCTTTACATTTCACGAAATCAAACTATTTGCAGGGTTTTACTCGGGACAGTGTCTTAGGGAAAAGATTTTATGCTATGAGGGATGCTCGGAGGGAAGAAGAGGGAAACCAGACCCAACAGGAGCCACTATTTAATTCCCAAACACGCGTATTTAGTTAGTATACCGAAGATCAATAATGTCAACCCTATATTCTTCTAAACATGAAAAATTCATAAATTCTTTGAAATATATATTGTGATAGGGTCGGGAAACGTTGGCGAGCACAAAATGATGTGATCTCTACTCTAGAAGATAAAGATACTAACAACAATACCACAACCCAAAGTCAGAATTCACTTAGGGCATAGTTACGAAACAGCATAGTGAAAGATAAGATATGGTAGTTGTTGGTATCACAGAGCCCATAAATCAATACAGGGGTTTACGTAAACGTAGGGGTTCTGGTTACTGGTTTCATTCGTCTTGTTCTATCTAGAATAATAGTACGGGACTCTGAGGATATGCCTCGACTCCGTACTAACCCTAAATAGGTAAACTGAAACACCTACAAACCACGTACCCACGTGATATTACCATCAGTAGTGTTCTTGATAGATAGTTGTTTTTCTCTACTTGACTAATTCCACATATATTATAGTCCTCACCCAGGCCTTAGTCAACCCTGGCGACCCCATACATCCGGAAGTTTTAAATTTTCGTGCTAGCCCTATTACAATATGTATTATAATATACTGAAAATCTGACATATTTTAATATTTTATCGAGATCGTAGAATAAAGGGGATTGATAAAAAGAAGGGTGTTTGTATTCTCGAATTATGTCAAGTATATGTACGAAATTCCCTATTTGGCTATTAGCCCTATGCATCTCTCTCTGCATCTCTCTCTCTCCCTCTCTTTCTCCTGTACATAATGGGCTAAATGTTTCTCGAGCACTCACTCTCCCTGGTATCTCTTTCATCTGTCTCTATACTATGTAAATGGCGTTTTAGTAAAGAAGATTGACGGCCTTTGCGCATTCAGATTGTTAATATCATCCATAGCAGCATTCGCCCGATTCGTCTTCATAATTTAACTCCAGTATAGTGTTCCACGGTGCTGATAATTCTTCTATTCGAATATCAAAATATTCTCTATGTCTATTCGTGATGGACATTTTGACTGCATCGTGTGAGTATGGATCGGCGCCTGATGGGCCAAAATTGGTCGGCACGCGGACAGAGTGCGAGAGAAAAGTTGGGTCTTGTGAGAACAACTTATTGTTTTCGACTCTATATGTTGCGCTAGGAATGTACATTTTTTCGTCATCAGTGAATGATCCGTTTCTGGCGATGATAACAGCATAACGGTCCTTAGTATGTGCGGGAATACATTGCATGCGGTTTGCCTTGCTTAACTAAAGGACCTTAACGAAATTTAGAAGTGAAATTGTTTGCACCGTGACATTCGTAGGATTATAAACACTAAGACTGTCATTGACTTACAAGCTGGAGTTTACGTCAATGATCTCGGGACGTAGACTTAGAAGCGTCATGGTTGCCAATCTGTAATTGACATCGATTAGCATGATTCCGTTAGCTGTAGGGAGGCATTCTACCTTAGAACCCTACTAGTAGATCTTCTCTAATCTATTGCATGCTAAAATGCCTCTCTTAGCGATGTTCTGATAGGCCGACATCATGGCACCGCCCCCGCTGTGGCCGAATAGGACAACTTTGTCAATGATATTAGTTTTGTTGCGCAAGTGCTCGACACTTTCGCCAACGGAATGCATCATGCCATTAAAATAGACATCTGTATCATCTGCGTATTTACGGCTGGCGCCACCGGCACCAAAGACCGTGAAGCCTTGCTCCGCAAGATGTGTACAAGTCGGAAAGGAGATATAGTCACTTTCAGATTGCATCATGAGAACGGCGATACCTGCATTCGGCCTAATTGTGGCCGACCAGTAAAGTCCCCCAACAACAGAATCTAAATTGACTAGTTCGGGCGCCGGTAGGGTATCATTCTGGGCATAAGATACACTGCTAAACGCAGTAATGGCAGCAAACTCAGCTGTCCTAAGATTGGCCATATTTGCTTTCTTTTGCTAAAGCTGGTCCTATTCGAGAAGAATTTTAATAGAGTGATGGAAAGATATTAATGAAAAGACAGAAAGATGGTGAAGTAAAGGAGAGTTAGTTAGTTGACTAGCGCTTGAGTAAATAAGAACCTATGTCTACAGTGCTAACGCTTGTTTTATCATGGAAGCAGCGTAGAAACTTTGGATGGAAGATCCATTAGAGCAGTGATGTGATAGGAAACCATCGGCTGATATCCGGAATTAAAATACCATACTGTCGGTACATCGGGTACCGAATATTAGGTAGACTAGTGAAGCTCTAACGTACGAAAGGGGGTGGGAGGGTTTGAGGAGCACCCCCTAGTCAGAAAAGTGTCGCTTAAACCGGCTTCAGCGTCCCCAAGGTGCGTAGTTCTAATACTATAATGCTGAAAGTGCGTAAATTAAGTCACACTAGACTAGGGGGTGCTCTTCAAACCCTCCCACCCCCTTTCGTACAGGATAAGCGAATGTGCAAAACAAGCGAATGTGCAAAAATTCCTTGGCATTCTTATAAAAATTTTAATAACTTAGCTAAAACTTATTAGAATAATTTTATTTATTCAGAAATATCTTCCTCAGAGGTCTCTATTACAATTTGACACGTGCGCATATTATGGCCAGTCTTATTGCAGTTGCTACAGCGCCGCGCACACATTTCCTCCCTCGCCTTCCAACCCCCCCTACTACGCATTTCCTGCCTCACCTGCTCTGCAACAGCCTTGTCGTCTATAATAACCTGGGCCTCTTGGAGACTAAGTGATCCTCCTTCCTGTAAGCGTGTTTTTTTTACGGTTGCGACGCTTACTTAGGGTCTCATTGGCCTTGCGAAGCTCCCGAACCTCTGCCTCTAGTAATGCTAACTTTGACATAACCATAGACGTACCCTTTGCAAATTGATCAATAGCACCTAAGGTTACAGTTGGAGAGCTTCCCTGATGTCTTGTTACTCTGTCCTTAATGAAAGAACTCTGGGAAGCTGCTTGGATAGTAGTGCTTGGGGTCTGGGAAGTCCAAGGTTGGGCAGTACTTGGGCGCGAGTTCTGGGGTGTTGGTGTCCGTAACTTGAGATCTAGGGCTGATATCACTCTGTCCGGGTTAAAAGGAACAAGCCCAGCACCTCTAAAGCCTCCCTGGATATTGCTTTCAGTTAGAGAGGCCTGGAATGCGGCCTGGAACGCAGGAGTGAAGTCTTCCTTCGTTATGTGGGTAACTTGCTGCCGCATTAACTCCTCAATTTCCCGACCGTACGCCTTCTTTAAAGGGCCAAAACAGCCGACATCGAGTGGCTGGAGTAAGTGAGATGAATGAGGAGGCATACAAAGAGTTATAATGTTGTGTTCCTTGCAATACTCCTCAAAGGCATTAGAGTGGTGGCTTTCATGCCCATTAAGGACTAGGAGACGGTAACCACCTACTTTTCGAGGAGCAGTAAACTTCTCAAAGTGGTGAATCCAATCTAGGCCTAGTTCATTTGTAGTCTAGCCATTTTGAGAGACGGCAGTCCGCCAATGGGGTGGGAAATCAGCTTCGTCATACCAGGACTCGAGGTGATTTTTCGCTGCGACAATAATGAATGGAGGGACCGCGTAACCCACAGAACTAACGGCCTGGATAACTGTAACCCATTCCCTATTACCAGGCTGGGTCTTCTTTGCTTGTACCCGGCCGTCAGAGCTTGTTACAACCATTCCTGTAGAGATAACACCCATCATAAAGCTAGTCTCGTCGAAGTTGTAGATATCCGCTTCCTGAATACCATATTTCGCGATTGTGTTCTTCACAAGCTCAAACCAACCCTGAATCACCTCTAGATCTTCGCATTTAGCCCTCTGATAGTCGTATTTCCTTTAAAAACGCGTCCGGAGCTCTGGTCGCCGTCGCACAAAATTCCCAGCCCAGCGCTGTCCGACGCGTTCGCCTTGACGCGTCGCGAGAATGCGGTTTGCCATATCTTCCACAACACAGAGTCTAGGGGGGAATCCTTGGGAGGCTAGGTCGAGAATACGTTCAGTAATAACGGACTCCTCTAAATCTGTCAATTTCCGAGAGTTAGCCTGAATAGTGTGTCTTGAGGGCATGCCGCGTAACCGGCGGCTTAGCTTGCGGCATACATGGGCAACTTGTTTTGACAAAACCTGACAAAACCTGACAAAACATGATAAATCTATTTCTAGCGCCAATATCCTGATAACCTGACAACGGGTTTTTAACCTGACAAATCAGGTTTTGTCAGATTAAGGTCTTGGCACTAATGAAAACTCTGCAGCGTGCTTTTAGCACCATTTTCCTAGGACCTACATGCACCATGTCGTCCGACGTATCTTCGTCCCAAACGGGAAACAGTCAATCTATCCCACCTAAAGACTCTCCTTTCTTCAATACCTTCATCCAAACCTCCCGCGTCCAAGTCGAGTCAGTTAACGGTAGTCTTCCTGCTAGTCGTAAACGAAAAAGCAATGGTGCTATCCTTTACACTTGCACACAATGCCCAAACTGGAGTCATGGCAATCGGAGAGCAGCTAATGACCATATTCAAAGGAAGCATGCTGTTAGTGGACAATCTCCAGGCTTTCAAAGGTCAATTAGTGCCATGCTCCCGCCTATGGCCTCCCCGGATGTCCTTCGGACCAGCTTTAATCAACAGAAATACAAGGAGGCTATAGTTGGGCTGCTCACCCGCCGGAGGGTTCCTTTCTCTGCTGTTGAATGGAGTGAGCTTCGAGATCTAGCTCTAGCTTGTAATCCAGCAATTGAAGACCTTCTAATTACGTCTAGACGAACCGTCATTCGCTTGATTATAGCCAACTACAATTTCTACTACAGCCAGATTAAGACAAGCCTCTCCTTTGCAACTAGCCCTATCCACATTGCCACTGACCTCTGGACCTCTCCTCACCGACACTCTATGCTAGCTGTGTGTGCACAATGGGTTGATAGCAATTTCGAGCTCCAGAAGGCGTTGCTAGGGCTAGGACTACCCGAATGCCGGTTTGATCACTCAGGAAAGCACCAGGCAGATCTTATCCTAAACGTCTTAGAGAGGTTTGAGATTCAACCAAAGATTGGTTTTCATACTGGAGATAACGCAACATCCAATGATACCTGCCTCGAAGCTATTGGAAAGGTTCTAATAGCAAATGGCATTGAATTCAATCATTCAAAACGACGTATCCGCTGTATCGGGCATATCATTAACCTGTCGCTCCAGGCTTTCCTCACTGCGTCTTCGTCTGAGGCTCTGCAAGCTGCCCTTGCAGCTGCTGCCGATGTTGCTGGAGAGGATCTTCTAACCCGATTTACTGAGGTCTTGTCACAAGAAAGGCGACCAAGGCCTATTCAAACATCAAGAAGACAGAAGCGAAGGGGTAGCCATGGAAGCATAGCATCTAACCCTGAAGATATTGAAACTATTAGCAACCTCCCTACCTTATGCAAGCTCCACAGCCTTGCTATATGGATTCGAACCTCCTCAATACACGCAGATCTTTGGGACCAAGACGTAGGTCTTCGGCTAGGCATTGACAACGCCACCCGCTGGTCCTCCTGGTACATGGTGATAGATAAAGCACTCAGGAGGAAATCAAGTATTGTCCAGTTCATGATGGACCATGAGGTGGCTCTTGGAGATAACCGGCTAAACGCTCACGATTGGGACTTTCTAGGGAAAGCACACCGATTTCTTCAGCCTTTTACTGGCTCAACTCTGTATGCAGAAGGGGATAAATCCTCGATCTCACAGTCACTCGTTCTAATGGATGCCCTGCTTCTTCATTACGAGCAGCAAAAGGTAATTTACTCCCAATCTAATTCGATTGACAAAACAATGCTCCATGCAATTGATATGGGATGGTTCATTATCGACAAATACTACAGTAAAACAGAAGAAGCACCTGTCTATGCTGCTGCCTTGCTTCTTGATCCTTCTCGTCGTGCTGCCTATATTAAGCAGAACTGGCCAGATAGCTGGTACAGCACTTCTATTGAATCGGCTTGCGCCATCTGGAACGAGGAATACAAGGGAAATGGTGATGTAGATACTCTACCAATAGATTCTACGTATGATTTACCCTCCCAGGCTTCTCCATTGCCGAAAAGACCTCGAAATCAACTAGATACGTTGTTTGACAGCCTGAAGGTCAAGAAGATTTCTCATACTAGGGTAGACGACTTTATGACCTTTATAACCGCTGATCCGATTGATATTGAGGCCATGACACCTCTTGAATGGTGGTGTGAATCTGAACAACGCCGTCGGTATCCTCGATTGAGTAGGATGGCTATTGCTATCCTCTCAATTCCAGCTGAATCAACGGAACCGGAACGGACTTTTTCGGGTGCTCGTAGGACATGTTCATGGGATAGATTACGCCTCTCTTGCTCAAATATCGAGATGATTGAATGTATTGCTAGCTGGCTACGTGAAGGTCATATCAAGCCATTGCATCTCAACGGCTTGGGTCTACCGGTAGGGGAGGGAGAGGATCAAGATGATATTGAGATTGAGCTTGTGGAAGCCGTGAATAGTTTGTAATACTACTATTCTTTATCCTGACAAAACCTGACAAAACCTGACAAAACCTGACATGACAAAAGTTCATCGCTCTTATCTTGTTCTGACAAAAGAATCTCGAATTGTCAGGATTTGTCAGGATGCCCATGTATGGCTTGCGGTGATCTACTGAATAGATCTTTGATGCAGTATACACCTTTAGTGTTGGATCGCGTCTTATAGCTTGAATAGCAAGATTTAATTGATTCTCATCGTTTTTTTGAGGCATGTTGTGGTTGATTTTAAAATGAATTTCAAAGTAAGAGTGTATGAAATTTAAGGAGTTTTGCACATTCGCTTGTTTTGCACATTCGCTTATCCTGTACGTTAATAGAATATAATATAGATGGCAACCCGTCGTCAACTACTCATAAGGCACTTCAGGCGACTCTCACCTATATATGCTCTTGTATGAGATATGTTAACTACTTGGGTTGGTGATTCTTGTCTATTCGAAGACTATAGAGTTAACTATATATATAGCTATTTGAAGCCTACGTTCGTCCCCCTATTCGGAGAGCGAAGCGTAGCCTATTCTAGTAAGTGAAGCGAAGCCTGCACCCGCCCCCCTATTCTAGTGGGCGAGTGTAACGCTACTAAATCAAGGCTTAGGTTAAGGCTTGACTTGAGACCTAGGCTGAATGCCTTCTAATGCTACCTTTGTACCGAATATTATACCAACACATACCGATATAATGGGGCGCTTTCAAAAAATCTCGTGTTAACAATAGATATCTGCTAGAGGTGTGTCAAACACAGTGCACTTCAATGTCATCTGCTAAGGAATGTTAGGTGTTGTGCTGACCGCCAAATGCTCCCAGGCTTGGTTCGCAAGTCCAAAAAATATTATCTACTAAGCGACGGGCTGCCCTTCGCCTGTGAAACTTGTCATTAGTCGCTCCCAAGAATAAATTGAACTAGCTGGGGCAAATCTAGTTTATAATAAACATTCATGTGCAGATAAATGCCTTCAAAATTTGTCAATTGTTTCTACCACGGAGTTAGTTGGGATTCGCGCTTCTGTAATGCTAGCTGACTTTCTTCTTCCTCTCAAGGACCCTTGATTGTTATATAATCTTGCAGAGTAGCAGAGTCAAGGGTCTAATTTGACTCATGTTTCGCACCTCATAGATATTTTTCTTACCAGAAACACTTATATCAGGCAAAGCGTTCCCCACCATAGGCTCCCAGTCTGCTTCTCCGGCACACAGCTTATTCCAAATTTTATTCTGTTGATCTCTAGATATTCTTTCCTGATGCTGTAGAGACTAATTGGTTCAGGATTCTTCTATTAGACGAGTTGGCCTACGTGGATATGAAGATCCAAAGTTGAAATGTACTGTACAAAATAAGCATATCTGGTCAACATTGCTTGAAAGCTTGAAAAGCGCAATTCTCATTCGTTGATTCTAACCTATTCCTCAATGCTGTACTTTTTTCTTTCCGGGAAATCCTGGCTCTTCAGTCATATAATAATTTAAGAGAATATGCTACTATCTATTAGAAAAGACGACGAAATTGGTCAATTGGTTGCGGGAAAGTATGTTGTTGTTGTATTAGAAAATCAACTACTCGGAGGCCAGCTTTGTGGTCAAAACCTGCGCTAAACTACTTTGGGAACAGCACCCCGATATTCACTCTCATATCACTATTACATCCAAGTACATACAATACTAGTACTATGTTAATTAACTTCTGCAAGTAGTGGTTCTTGCGAGATATCTACACGAAATGAACTAAGATTACTACTATTAAAGACAATATTAGAAACAGCATCCTATAAGCATAACTGAAAATATATT
>JAJONI010001824.1:0-10100 GCA_022190145.1 Pezicula rhizophila | reverse complement strand
TTTAAACATTATAAAATTTTTATATGAAACATTTAGGCCAGAAACTGCTATATTATATACCTAACGATTAAGGGGAGTTTGTGTTTTAAAGTACTTGTCAATTGTTGATGCGCAGAAACAGCTAGATAAGCATAAGTAGTCAATTATCAACTAGGTAGGTCAGAAAGAGATGGGAGTCTGGGGAAAGTACACAAGATTAGCACTAGCCATTAAGTCCGCGTAACTTGGCGAGTTCAACTAATGTAATGCAATAAGAGCAAGAGGAGGCGCTTTAGCTGCGCTTCTGAGGCACATTGGGATTTAGGGTTAGGCTCTAGGATCGAAATCCTCGGCTTCATCATCGAGGTTGGCGATCAAAGCTGTCAAGAGACAGCCATTCATCATTCTTGCTTGTTTCTTGCTTGTGAACACGAACTAATGTCCTACCCCGCTATCACTTGGACCAGTCCAATAGCCCAACAGAGCAAACCTCCGGAAAACTCAATCCTATCTAAATCCAGCACGCAGTACCGGTAGTTAGTAACGTTCCCCAGGCAGCTCTAGTAATCATTCCTGCTGAATCACTTGCCAAAATATCACGTGTGAGCCCAAATCTCGAGGAAGAATCATCGATTGTCTACAGGATATGTTATTTTCGCCATATCCCAAGCGTCCACTTTTTGACTACGCCGGCCATTCGTGATCATTGAGCATCGAGTGTGACAAAGGGAAGATGATGTTCGCAAAAGCTGGAAGAGATAACCAGTAACAACAAGAAGGTGTCCAGATAGAGAAGTTCTCCTACGCAACAACCATAAGACTACAAATATCCGAATGCCACAAGAACCTGTCGAAACCGATGGACCTCCTAACATAACGGAGATGCAGACAAATAGGTAATGCCATTGCTGACAAACAAGGTCGATGCCGTAGTTTTAACTTGATATTGACAAGGAAAAATTTAACCGCGAGGAGCCTCCTTGGCCTCGATAGCAGCCTGCTCACCCATAGCTGTGAGAACAATGACGTCTAAAGAGGCCTGGTTAGCACAATATCGCAAATTATTCAAAGCAGAGAAAACGTACTGGTGTCCTTCTCCTCAGTGGTGAAAAGCTTGTCAATCTTCTCTCCAACCTCTCCTTCGGGAACCTTAACATCATCCTTGGTCTCACCATCATCAGCCATCAAGGAGAGGAAACCGTCGTCAGAAACGTCGAGCTACACAACACATTTCAGTATCATTCCAGCAAGGTGTCCGGGTGTCTTACAAGTTGGTATTCCTTTCGGGTAACGTTGGGAACATCCATGTTGTGGGTGGATGGACAAAGTTCTTCGAGCTTCTTGCCGGTGAAGATATCAATAGCGACAAGATGGACCTTGGCGTGACCGTGCTTGCCAGTCTTGGAGGTAGACATGTCGACGATCTTGCAAGGGCGGTTCTTGATGACGACGAAGCCGTTCTTTCTCAAGGCAGAGCACTGCATTGGGAAGGTTGCAGAGGCGCCGGCATCGGCGGACTCGAAGGTGTGCTCATGCTGTTGTGAAGATATAAATTAGCATGCGCATCGCAAATTTTAAGCCATCTTCAAAGCAGAGACTCGAAGCATGCGCCCAAGAAGGTGGGGCATCGTGCGGGGTGAAAAGGGCAATCTCACTTGGGCATCGTCCGCCATCTTGACTAAAAGCGCAGGGTAATGATGGAAATCAAGAAAAGGAAGATATCGCAGTATCGAAGTGCGAGTTGACCAAAGAAAGTGGTTTGGAGATGAGTGGATGGGGGAGATGGTTTGAGGTTAATATTCACAATCTGTGGGAGGGTTCTTAGTTCGCTTTTTTTGCATCCGGCGGCCTTAATTATCAGGTTCGGGTGGGTTTGAGCCTAGAAGGACTTTAAGCACACTTTTAAGCACACTTTAAGCACATGCTGGCCAGCCAATGGGGTCGACGGCTTTCAGTGCACTTACGAACCACACAGCCTTGCCCGACGCCGAATACCTCTCATTGTTCCCAGGTACATTCTTGACACGGCGGCGAGAGAAAGTATGTTCCGCATTACTACTTGAGCCGCAAGTTACTTCGGCAGTGATCTAGCAACTACGGCTTTACGGCGTGACGGCGTGACGACAAAGAATCCATCCTGTCACGTACCAATTTAAATGCGCGAAGGAGAGGAAGATGTGGCTCGACCGTTTGTCAGGGCATTCTACGCCTTCTGGTTCACCTCCTCCACCCCATACTAGGTCCTTTTCCCCAGCTTCACGTCGGCCGAGTCACCTTGCTCCGCCAGGCCCGCAACGACCTGGCTTCAATCCTCGTTCGTCCTCGCTGTCCTTGGTTTCCAATGACTCTACAACATCTTTATTAGCCTCGTCACGGAAGCCTAATGGGTCAGCCCTAAAGCAGTCCACAACTGTTCCCGATGTGCCAGATCCACTGGTGGTATTACAGAAGCTTTTAGGCACACCTGAGGAGTCTGAAGACCCAGCAACAGAGACCAATGGCGCGGGGGAGTTTGATGAAGACGAATTGGATTTTGGGGGATTGAGTTTAGGAGAATTGGTTTGGGACACAACCTCAGTTGACGAGGAGGATGATGTATATATTGCGCAGACAATCGAAGAATGTATGCTACAGCCCCATCTCTTCTCTTGATATATACTTACCCGGCATAGTTGAAAAAGAAAAGGAGAAATTCGAAGACTTACACCGATCGATACGTGCGTGCGACGATGTCCTAAACTCTGTCGAGATAAACCTGACGAGCTTCCAAAACGATCTCGCGCAGGTTTCAGCGGAGATAGAGACACTGCAGGTACGGTCGACGGCGCTTGGTATCAGGCTGGAAAACAGAAAAATAGTAGAGAATGGCTTGGGGCCAATAGTAGAGGAGATTAGTGTATCCCCAGCGGTTGTGAGGAAAATTGTCGAGGGTACGATAGATGAAGCATGGGTGAGGGCACTAGCTGAGGTAGAGAAACGATCAAAAGCCATGGATTCCAAGTTCAAGGAAAGGCGGAATATAAAAGGCATCAATGATCTGAAGCCGATGTTGGAGAATCTCATCAAGAAGGTATGCTTTTTCTGTCATATGTGTCGATCCATGTTAACCTCAATTATAGGCTTTAGAAAGAATCCGTGATTTTCTTGTTGCGCAGGTGAAAGCATTGCGGTCGCCAAATATAAATGCTCAGATTATACAACAACAGTACTTCATCCGATATAAGGACCTTTATGGATTTCTCCACAAGCATCATCCTAAGCTCGCTGAAGAAATCAGTCAAGCATATATGAACACCATGCGTTGGTATTTTTTGAGTCAATTCACCCGATACGAAAAGGCCATTGAGAAGATCAAAGTTCATACACTGGATAAGCATGATGTTCTAGGTCAGGATGACGGAACAAGAAAGTCGAATATTCTGTCCAACACCAAGGCAGGCACGCCCCAGCATGATGCTTTCAATTTAGGCCGTCGAATAGATCTCTTGAAGACGGCAAATCAGACTGCCCTTTCATCTTACCAAGCCGAAGATGATAAAGCGACACACTATCTCGAATTCCCATTTCGAAACTTCAACCTCGCTCTTGTCGACAATGCCTCGGCTGAATACTCGTTCCTCACATCATTCTTTTCTCCTGCCCTCTCTTATGCAGCCATCTCGCGCCACTTCAACTTTATTTTCGAGCCAACCTTTGCTCTCGGTCAAAGTCTCACCAAATCTCTCGTGCACGAGACCTTCGATGGTCTTGGTCTCCTCTTATGTGTCCGCTTAAATCAGCACTCGGCTTTTGAACTTCAAAGGCGGAAAATTCCCGCTGTTGACGGCTACATCAACGGTACTAATATGCTCCTCTGGCCTCGTTTCCAAGTAGTCATGGACCAACACTGTGAGTCTGTCCGCCAAACGACGAGTAACGTTTCCGCCCGCGTTGTGAAATCAGCATCGGAACAAGCCAAGCAATCCGCGGCACCGCATTTCATGACACAACGCTTCGCGCAGTTCATGCAAGGCATTCTCGCCCTCTCTACAGAAGCCGGCGACGACGAACCTGTATCCACGAGCTTACTGCGTCTACGAAGTGAGATTGAGGCCTTTTTAACCAAGTCTAGCAAAAGTATTGGCGATTCGAGGAAAAAGGAGAGATTCCTCTACAATAATTACTCATTGATACTTACGATTATTGGCGATACCGAGGGAAAGCTAGCGTTGGAGCAACAGGAGCATTTTGAGGGGCTTAAGCGAGCATTTGATGGCGCTACTTGATCACAATGGGAAATTCATTTATGGAGTAGGTTATTTAGACTATGGGATCATCTAAAATAGATAACTTTTCCTATTTGATACGGCCTTCCTACTCGGAATAGATTGATATTAGTCAGATGAGAACCTCATAAAATATTAGCCGATAAGTATGTAGTTTGGCTGGTTTGGAAACTAATGGCCACTCCTGAAATGCTAGCGATCATGTGATATCTGGGTGCCAACTGACGAGGATTTGTGAACAAACTTAGTTGATAGGATTGGCGTGTATAGGTGGGAGTCTGTATTGACACAGTTTCTAGGGACGTGAGAGGAAGTATGATTTCATGTAGAAAATGGACTACTGTCGACTTAATAATAACAAGAGCGTATTATGTGACAAGAAGAACGAGCATAGCAGCGGCTTCTATTTTCGTTATGATGAGAGTAAACCTGCAATTTGTTTGGTGTGGCTGTGGAATCCTGGATCTCGTTGCACTTTGTCTAAAATATCAAGGAGAGAGAAATCTTGTGGACTGTTCTTGGGCACTAAATGGAATTGAAACGAGATATTATCCCGTTACTAGTTATATCTTGGCCCGGTAGGTAGTAGTACCAGTTCGAGTGTATTGGCGCTAAGTGCCGACTTTGACTTCTGTTTACTTTGTTGCTTGTTGATGAACCCAAGTTGGTGAAGAGGGTTTTGACTTGATTTCATAATCCTGAACTAAACAAATACTGGCGAAACCGCTACCAATGGAAGTATAGATAATCGTCCGGGCGATTAAGGTAGGTAGCGCCTGTGAAAAATCCAACATAACCAGATCTTCCTCAATCTTCAACGTTCAACCACAACTAGTCCGATAACTGAATCACAACTCCATATACACAAGTATTCCATCTCAGTTCTATGAAGTAAGGATATAGGTTTGTGACTCACTGCTGTGCATTACTTCAGGACCAAGAAGAAGAACCTTTCGACTACCGGTACCTGTCTGGAAGATCGACCGTTTTCGCCTGCCATCTCCTCAACCACAACCTGTCGACATAAGAACGTCTTTCATTCTTTCAACATCTTTGAGGATGCGTGCCGAGCGGTATCCTTGTAGAAGCACTATATGCTTCTCCAAACCTCTCATAGATCTTGGATGGATATACCAATGAGTATTGAGAGTTCCATAGCTTATTGCCAAGCTATGTTCCCGCTGTCTTACCGTAAGTTCTTCAGACGCAGATCCATGCTCTTGATCTAATGTAGTTACAGGATGAGAATATCTCAGGTTGTGCAAGAAAGCCCGGAACACGCTATAGCACGGATAGTAAACCGTTTTTAGTCCTGACTGGATCCAAGGGGAATATACATCTCTGTATATAATGGCTTAGGATTTGCTTCTCCCATTGTGATTGTGATGTCCTCTCTAGCAGCCTAATGACAAGGGCAGTTCCCTCGACAACAAACAACGACCTAGCAAGCGATCATCCCTCAAAAAGAAAAAAGAAAAAAAAAAGCCATGGAAAATCAACATCTCATGGTGCACTTCACATTAAGCACTAAATTTCTTAGTATCGTACGTACTGGTTGTAAAGGATCATTCTGTCTGACTAGGAAGAGTGAGTTAGGTACCCAAGTCAACCGAGTTACTCAGTTTAGGTTAAGTTACTCAAGTCTATCTCTTATTTCTAAACAGATAGCTATTCCAAATGATCTCTTATAAACCAATCGAAACAATCTAACTTCGAAAAGGAGCTTTGGTAGTTGTTTCAGGTCTTCGAGACTACGAAGGAACACTGAAAGGAATGGCAGTACCCTTGGCAGAGACTTGAACGAGTTCAAAGTCAGCTATGATATTAGCCATTTCATTTACAAGGACAACTCTGCTGAAGCTTGGAAGTTCAAGTAGTCCGGATTATACCGGAAAAGTTTATATGTATCTTTTTTTTTCATTGATCTGGGTGGTACCCCAGGCTTCCCAGGCTTCCTACATTGACTTTTCATGGCGATGCAGCGATGCTCTCAACGGTGCGGGGTAGTCCTCGTGCCTCTTCGTGTTCTTGCTTCACACTCTCTTGATGCAAAACTTTTCATTTACACGTCGTCCATTCCTCCTGGTAGCAATATAAGGTACTCAGAATTTCGAGGATATAGTGTTGGTGTTGGTGTTGGTATTGGTGTTGGGTGGTCCAGGAATTTGGCTTGCTAGCGGTGTGTCGAAAAGGGTATTGCTAGAGAAGCCACGGCCTTTTCTAGTGTCTAGTGGTCTAGTGGCCAACCGTCCTTCCCCCCCCCAGTTCACCATCCCCGCCAATCAGATTTGATTTTAGACTCACCCATTCACCGCCACACCCACTGCCTACAGGCGGTCACCGTCCACGATCAGAATTGTTCAGGCAGTTCATCGATAATCAACAAAAGACTTCACTCTTCCACCAGCTCGAGCACAGCCCGGGTTTAAGTCTGCTTGCTGTTCTTCACGGCATTGCCTTTACAGCAAACGATCGGCTTCGCTCTGGAAGCTAGAGCGCCCATTGAGAAATCTGACACCTGGTGACAACGCGTGCTATTGCGATCGAGGCAAGATGGGGAGGAAACCAAATGCTCTGATCCTCGAGTACGAGTAATCCTTTTCCCTCAATTCACTTCCTATACTGACTTCAGTAGGTTCTTCGAGCGGGGCGCGAAACTCGAGGACGCAAGCAATCGATACCAGCACACATGTAGGAAGTGTGGGGAGAAGTTTCCAAAGGGACGTATCGACAGTCTCACGAATCATTTGGTTAAGAAGTGTCCCATGATATCGCTGCGCGACAGGCAAAAGGCTCTGTTACAGCTCAATGATCTCCCAGACCAAATCGCAGATAGTGCTCGAAGCCAAAACCCAAGTCAAAATGCCGACACGCAAATGAGCGGTCACCCAGTCGAACTTCCCATTGTCAACCGAAACTGGACTGCTCTTCAGACCCTTGCAGAGGTTTCGAGACTCACAGATATCAATGAGAAGCAGAATGATCGTGTTCAACACAACAGTAGCGCTGGAGCTCGAAGCAGAACGTCTGAGCCACCTCGCTCTGGATTCGAGCTGCAGGAACAATACACCCTAGACAACCCCCCAACGAGCTATGAACAGCGCAGCAATCGTGAGAAGAAGGGTAGGTGCACCATTCCCAGCAAGAAGAATCATTCTAACTCGTGAGGTCCAGCATCCAATCCAAAGACAACTCCCAGACGTGATAGTGAAGCTACCCTGCCCCCAGCAAACTTCCGCCGAATGTCACACTCTCGCTCAAGGTCCCCAACTCTAGAAGAGGCTGCGACAAGCATTGCTGCTGCTGCACGAGCAGTAGGAGCTGCCTTTGTTCCCAATATGGTTGAACAACACAACCTCGATCCCCAGCTTCTTGCGGAAGATAACATGAACGTTCCTATGGATAATTCGCCAGACATGAGTGAATCAACTGCCATAGCTCAGCTCACTCAAGCAAACGCTACAATGCCCAATCGGTTCTACAGTCCTACTCCTGGAGAACAACAACCTTGGCAAATTTCTCAACCGATGATGGAATCCCATGGAGGCAACATGTTTCCCGAACAAGATCACATTCCCCAAGAACTCCAAAACACGCTCCAGCATGGTGGTATGATGAGAACTGATGGGGTACCTCAACTTTCTATGAACCAATTTAACCAAGGCATGACTACGGAATTCAGTGCTGAGTGGGGTAATGGTCAGAAGACGAATAGACCTAAGGTTCGTGGTCGATTTACACCAAATCGTCGTGATGAAGTACAAAAGGTTAGAAAGAAGGGTGCGTGTATTCGGTGTAGAATGCTGAAGAAGCCATGCTCCGAAGGAGACCCTTGTGATACTTGCAAGAACGTTGAAAGCGCAAGACTTTGGAAGCAGCCGTGTCTCCGTACTCGGTTGGCAGACGAACTAAACATGTACTCTGCCGCCCTCTACGGTGTGCTTTCTCACAATGAAATCAATGCCGCTAAGCATCGAGTCAAGTTTGTTAGTTCGCCAAACCAAATCGACATATCTCATTATCCAGACACGACAGTTTATGCTACTTTCAAAGCCTTAGAGGGCCTGGAAGCGCCAGCCGAAGGAAACATCGATCCTACTCTTGGTCTCAACTTTCATGGTGCGCCTACTCTGCGGATTTTGGACAATGAGAACGATGATCTACCCATGAAACTCGAAGCTTACATGAAGAGAATCTCACCCGTCTTCTT
This sequence comes from Pezicula rhizophila, assembly GCA_022190145.1. Lineage (NCBI taxonomy): Eukaryota > Fungi > Ascomycota > Leotiomycetes > Helotiales > Dermateaceae > Pezicula > Pezicula rhizophila. The sequence goes on along the minus strand of JAJONI010001824.1, from coordinate 1,646 downwards.
TGAGAAAGAGCCTTCACGCTTCATGAATGTTACACTGAAGACTGCTTCAGAATTATCAGTCCAGAAGGATGATCAACTCTTGAAGAAAGCTCTCGAGTTCTGGTCCATAGTTCATATCTTGGTTGATACCGAGCTCCGCTGGACGATCACACAAAGAAGTAACGTTGACGATGAAGCCGGTCAAGGTCAGGTCATTGAGCTACGCCAGGATGAAAAGGACAATGCTTTCTCAGTCATGTGTACACAACTCAATGCCGCTGCCGAGAAGAAAGCCGCTGCAATCTGCAAGACCGTATTCGGCGACCTTGAACGAAGACTTCTCCACAAAACAGCAAACAACTCTTTCGAGCTTTTCCTTGTTGCTCTTATCTTACTCAATTGTGTGGAGAAGTCCACATGGCTTTTCAAGATGTGGGAGCACTCCAATTTCCCCTCTCGTTGGCCACTCGACAAAACACCCAGCTGGTTCGCTTCGCGTGGCGACAAAGTCATTGATCTCCTCCAAATGCTCCTGAGAATCAGAAATATTCCACCGAAGACTTACACTACAGAGGATGGTATTTTGGCCTCGGACGGTTCTGGTACAAAGATGTACACGAAGGAAGAAGACGGAGTGGTAGCAACAGATGGTTCTCAAGATGCTCGGCAGTTCTTTGAAAATATTCAGTTGAGGTGTAAGTATAATTTTCCAGTGCGGTAGCCGCATATGCTAATAAGGACACAGACGAAGACGTTCTTAACAAGCAGAACCATCACGCCTTTGTTCCGTCTGATTCTCGATGCTATGAATTACGATTCTGCTCTCGACTTTTGTTGCCAACAAACTAAACTTTCGCCTGCTCCTTTCTTGAGTGCAAGACATGTTTTTCCATCTTGGGGTCGCGAGCTGATAACTTGCAGACAAATTTTCAACCCAGTCAGATTACTTGGTGTCTTTCGCTATATTGCTTTACTTTACACTCGATACTGCCGAGGATTGTACTGCTTTTAGCGGGGAGTTTTACAGTGGTGCTGTGGAGTTTATTTTATTTTGTCAGAGTTAAATCATGTTTTCTTTTCACAGTTCTCACCTTTCTTCGGTTATTAAAGAACACCCAAAATGTCTTCTGCACATGAACACCGAATATTTGTCTCTTCGAAAGATGAATGTCAAAGACATTCGAAGAAGGACCTTTTGTCGATGGACCCGAGTACTTGATCTCAAATCTCGCTCGCGAAGATGGTGTGGGGAAAGGATGGTCATAAATTCTAAGACTATGGCCGAACGGGCGAAAGAATGATTTCAATTTGAATCACTATTGTGAGCATAGGCTCCTTGTAACGAGTAATACGATACACATGTAGAGATGAATCATAAAAATCCCAAATGATTGTTATGTGTGTTGGATGAGGTTGGCCAATGTGAAATTCAGGCCAGCTTGGAGAGAGCCAGGTCTAAACAACCAAGCCCTCTTATTATACACAAGCTTTAGATCGAGTACTTAGATTAAGTTACCTAATTTAAGTAAGTGATGCAAGTAAGTGAGTTACCATAGTTACATGGTGGGAGGTGCATTCTATAGAAGGGACTCCAATTTCTATAGGCTTAGATATAGAGTATTAAATGATGTCTGTTGACATTAAGTTGAGACGTGAGAGTCATATAT
>JAJONI010001823.1:0-10101 GCA_022190145.1 Pezicula rhizophila | reverse complement strand
GAAACAATGGTTAGTAGTAATGCTTCAAATGCAGAAGGTCTTTCAAAAGCAATGAGAAAGGAGGAGATTTAATTGTATACAAATTTACTTTACCAAATGGTCAAAAATCAGTCTCTTATTAGGTAGTAATAGGGTACAACTACAAGAGTGAGCTTTACTTTATTACAGAGCAAGGAGTACAGAAAGGGAAACGCTTTACCTTATACTGTATTGTGAAGCCATGTGATAGGCCAGCAAGACCACGCGGAGATGCGGAACATCTTCGCATCTCGCTCCGCTTCCCTTTTCCGCAGCAGCATAATTGGATATGTCCTGCAGAGAGAGCCTTTCTCGTGAGAATATGGGCTATAAAGCCTGTAGTAGCCTGTAGCTATAGCGTTCTCTTATAGGCTAGTAACCATACTCCTTACAGGGGCTTTTTAGCACTTGGATACTAAAGACAGGAGGACACCATAGGGCACATTAAGCGAAATCCTACTACAAGGCTGGCAGGGTCATTATAGTGCTTTATCACTGAACGAATCAACCTACGGGCTACTTAAGTAGTATTTGTAAGGTAATAGGTCGCTATAAGGCTTGGGTATAGGCTTCGTAGCTTATTCTCGCATGACTTTTGACCTCCGTAGCCTGGGAACAGATGTTGGTCAGGTTGCCAGCTCAACATTTATGGGGATAAAAGTGCATGCGTATCACAAGAGGAAGATGGAACAAGGTATGCGGGAATTAGGTTCGATTTGGCTGCTAGATAGGAAAGCTTTGATCATGTTCAGCTAACATGGAAACTTCACGACCAAGATGATGCAGTTCTATTCTTACTACTCGAAATTTTCGTTCACACTCTCTCTTCATAACCGTTCTATAAATTTTCCTTGTCCCACTCTATGCGAGCTTCCCAGCAACGAGCGTCTTCAGGTCTTCCTTCGTCAACTCCTTGACGCCAAGGAGTTCGTTGTCCGTCTCATAATAAGCGCCCCCGTAAATATCACCAGCAAAAGCTGTTCCTGCCAGTATCTTCATAACGACTGGCATGCTGAAGTCGCCAGCGTTGAACCTGTCCAGACCCTCTTTCAATACCGCACTTGCCTGAACCTTACTAATTTCCCACTTGATATCCGGTCTCAGCCCTTGTGCAATTCTTAACATCTCGTTCTGCGTCAAGATTACTTCTGAAGTTCGCACAATCCTGTTTTTGGTAGCCTCAAAATTCTTTAAAATTCCAACAATGGCCTTCCCGACATTCGCCATAGAAGTAGAACTGATCCCGTTGTCACCCTCGTCAAACCAAGTTCCCTTATGATTCTCAAAATCCAGCAACAGGGGACCACCAAACAGGAAATCCAAGAAGGCACCACATGCAAGGACAGTCCAAGTAAGCTTTCCCGCCTTCGCCTTTTCTTGAAGATAGTGCTTGATCTTGAATAATGGGGCGTAGATTGCCACGGATTCGAGTTTGGGGCTGGTCGTGCAAGTGCCGTATTCAGATGGGATGAATCGCTTCACTCCGGCAGCGATGGAGGCATCGATGAGGATGGTCTGTTCGTAAAGGGCGGGTTAGCAATTACTTCTTCTGTAGGGGGGTTGAAGCTGTTGCTCCCGAGACATGTTTCAGGAGAAAACGTCTTGAAAGGAGATGCTTTAAGAGGAACTCCTCTTAAAATGCTCCTGCAGAAGAACAAAAGTGCTCCCCAATACGTACTTGGTTCTCGACACCCTCAGCGGCCACCATGGACACGAGCGCGTCATTTCCTTTGAGCGCGGCAGTCAAGGACTCCACGGATGTGAAGTCTACTTCAACAACTTTAACGTTGGCGTCGTATGCTCCTGGCTTTTTGGATCGTGTAAGAACCGTGACTTGGAAGTTTGCATCAACAAGTGCTTTGAGGACATGAGGCCCAAGGTTGCCAGAAGCCTGGTGAGATGTCAGTCATTTCCTCTTATGCGGTTTTCGAAATTCTCACACCGGCAATGGCAACTGATTTGATTTCAGACATGGCGAAAAAAAGTAGGAGGGAGTTTTGGAGTTTTATGTCAAGATGTATTATTATTGTTTGGTTCGATGCTTTGGTAATGAGATGAGTTGAGCTGCTGGTGATTTTGGGGGGATATCTTCCAGCAGGAAGAGGCCGTTCCTTTATACTTCTCCAGCCGCATTGTTAAAGTCTAACTATCCATTGCATTGTTTCCTGGCTAAGACTTCACGCAATTTCACGCAATTTGGATTTCCAAGCAAGTCAGTCTCACTTCACTCACTACACAACCAAAGCTTTTGGAAAAGCCCGCACAGATTTTCCCGATCACGATCCCGCATATCCCGCACACACCCCGCACATATGCCGCACCGTCGCCCGCTCTTACAAAGCATTTCAGTCTTCAAAATCCCGCCGGCTCCCTCCCGCACATTCCCTCCTCCAGCACCGTGACAGTGAGGTGGTTCAACTCGAGCCCATCCATCAGTTTATCCATCACTTACTAGAATGAGCACCGAACGCCCACGCCCTGCAGCGATTGCCAAGAAAGCTTGTACACGATGCAGGACCCAGAAAAGGCGATGCGACAGGGCCATTCCAGATTGCGGACTCTGCACAAGGTACTGACTGTACTGTACTCACTATACTGTACTCTACAATATTGCTAACTCGGACATTTGTAGACTCCGTCAAACATGCAAGTATGAACTCCCTCAGGTATCATCCTCGGATCCAACTCCCTCACCACCCTCCAAGCCAGAGATATTTCTCGGCTCAGGGATCTTTACACCAAACCACCTCAAGGACGCTATTATCCAAAAACTTGTGCCCCTCACACCGGACGATATCCTCTCAGTCTACTGCCGAGAAATCGAGCCATGGTTCCCTATACTCTCGGTATCGAGACTACGGAGCCGACTCCCACTAATATGGGACGAAGCTCCTCTGGATGTCACATTGCTCTTCCTGTCCATTATACTTCTCACAACCACTCCGCCTTCCTCTCCAGAAGGTGGCAATGATCCCTCCAAATTCAAATCCCTGTATCTCTATACCAAGAGCAGCATTACCTTAACCGAAAGTCTTGGTATCAATTCTTTTCTGATTGTCCAGTCAAGGATTTTGGTGACTCTTTTCGAAGTCGCACATGGCTTCTACCCGGCAGCTTATATCTCAATTGGAGCCACAGTCAGAGCTGCAGATGCACTTGAAATTCACCCAGGGCCAGATACTCCGCCCTCTCACTCTTTAGATGACGAGGCAATGCGAGAGGAGACAGTATTGATTTGGTGTGGGATTCTAATTCTGGATCGGTGAATCCCTTTTGACAGAGCTTCCGAGTTGAAGCCTTAGTTTCACCTACTTATTGCTTGTAGATATATAGCCATAGAATCTGGGCCACACCCCTCTCTAGCCCATTCGCGATCCCTGTTCCTCAACGATATGCTCAAGCCCACCATATGCCCGACCCACCAGCACGATCAAGACCGAACAAGCTCCATTTGCCGCCTTTCCCGCCTCTGCGGAGCTTCCACCCTCCTAGATAAGACTCATACGATCCTAAACAACCCTACACCAGAGCTCACATTCAACTTGGAAGAGTTGAGTTTGACCGTTCAGACGTTAATCAATCTCCAGACGATTATAGCTGAGGATATCAGGGATGGGACCAGCCTCTATTCTAGTGGATTGGATCTTTGTAATATGTGAGCTACCAGCATTTACAGATCTGGGTTAATGGATAGGTATGTTGATGCTGATGTTGGAACAGCGCTCTTCTCCTAATATACGAAAACGGTAGCAAATTGCCTCCTATTGCCGGCGTAATTGAGAATTGCAACTCCTTCGCTACGACGTCTCTTTTCTCAACCCTCTCCACCATAACTAGTACAATTGAACCTTTTATTGTCGGTACACAATCCATTGATTTCAAATCCCTCCCACCATTTGTCACTTTTTTGGTGTATAAAGCAGCAGCCATCGTAACGGAGAGGGTATTGACAGATAGTGATTTGAATGAGGAACTAAAAAAGTTGAGGATTCTGAGGAATTTCTTGAGGATCGTGGGGGAGAGATGGATGAGCTGTGGTGAGTAAGATGTTCGAGGAGTGGATGCAGCTGACTGAATATGCATAGAGCGCTACCTCAAGCTTCTTAACGAGGATACGACACCACGGATTCTGAAGGCTATAGAGAAAGGATAGAGATGTGTACTCACACCGTAAAAGTCCTTGTTTCTCTGACCAAAATGAGCAGTCAAGAGAGGATACGATTAAGTGGTATCGATCCGCCGAACCTTTTCTTTTGCATCGAGTTCCTTAGCCAGGATACTCCCCTTTGAAGAGTAGGATATATTTTGGATTGGGATCTTGTGTATCAGATCCGTATCTGTCTATCGAATAGGGGTCCGTAGTAAGGCGTGAGGATTACTGTTCTTTTGAAGGTGAAGACTCTTTGTACGAGTGGCCCTTGAGTGAGCATGATGTTGAAACTTGCTTGCGACTAGTTGTTTGGAATTAGATGAACTTCAACGGGTTATGTGCATTTCGAGGTGAGCACCTTATGTTTTGGATGATCCATCTTTTGCTGAGTTGCTAGATATATCGGAAGACATCTCAGATAGATGTAGCTTAGTCGTGGTTTGTAAGTTGAGCTCTCTAGTAAGGGATGTGGGGCCAGGGGAGGATCGATCTTGCAAGAGAACGTCTCAGGAATTATATTTTTGTGACATAAAAGAATAATTCGGCTTACCCTCTTTATAGCTCAAGTTCCTACTCGAGGATATCCTCCATGATGAATCTCATCTCGCGCTCGGACATCCTTCACCGAATGTATATCTCGTTGCGGTATGGTTCGTGTACGATATTCAACTGAAATTAATCTAGCGTGGTAAGGACAGTGGCACGTGGAGATCTGGAGCTGGCGTGGATACTCGTACAGTGATTGTAGTTGGGAACTACCGAACTAGACCACAATCGGACTTTAGATAGGATGTGTGGAAGGGTTTCTCCAATCACGACCTCTAATTACAATTTACATCGTCGGACATCGAAAATTGGAATCGGTTCAGCGACAGAGATTCGCCAACCCCATACAAAGGCAAGGTGGATGAGAATGATGACTTTCGGCAGTAGACCTGTCAGGCAAACCGCCCCTAACAACCAGGATACAGTTAATATCGACCACGCCCTTTCAATATCTAATAGATTATATACCATTATTTGCCAGTACCTAATTAACCATGGGATAACATAGTCTGGTACGAGAGGAAGGGAAGGTAGATATTTTCAGGGTTTTGATGCTCAATCGTATAATAATTGGCTCCCATTTAACCCCTGAAGATTCGCTCGGCTAGACTCGCTTAGCTAACCCAGCTCCAATATCGTGGAATCAAGTTCCAGGGTATACGGCTCATTTATCAAATCGCAGCGGAAGTGTCAGTTTGGTTAGGCCCTGAAGATGATAAAAGCCCCTCGTTTGGAGACTTATGAAGGACTTTCAACGCTGTCAGGGAGACGAGGCCAAAAAGAAACTTATTCACCTCTTACAGGACAACGACTTTACGGCGCTTATAGCGCTTTTTCGTAGAGAATATTTCTGGCGTATATCGGTTGTGCGAGAAATTGCTGTGTTAAAAAGGCCATAGTCTACTGTGGTTCTGAATCTGTGCCTTGGTCAGATCTACTCAGAATTAGCTACAATATGGAAACACGCTTCTAGATCACGTCTCTAACAAGAAGTCAACAGCACTATTCAACTTGATGAGTGGAGGCTCGAAGCACTTGAAATTAACAAAATCCTGGGACTTGCCATACCCCGAAGAAAATGCAACTCCTGTGCTTGATATCCTGATATCACTCATGAGCTAGGGCCCCACAGATCCCCTTGATAAAGTGTACAGTTTAGTTGGAATTTCAGCAGATCGAACCTCTTTTGGGAAAATTGACTACGAACGTTCAACATGGGCAACATATATACGTACTACTTCCTATATCATTTCTAGGACACAAAAGGCTTGACTTGATCTGCATTCAGCAAAACGATGACAATCGATTCAATTTGCCTTTCCAGGTATCTGACTGAGAACGAAGGAATCTATATCCTACTCATCAGGTGGTTAGTCTTCATATTCGCAAGCCTAGTTTCATAACTTCGCGATCTAAACCTGCAAGACGCCTTAGCAACTTGCATACCCCTACAAATTATTTTTCCAGTCAAAGTGAAGTAGGAAGGAATCATAGAGTACAATGTGCCTCTTCCTATTCGGCGATTTCTGTATTTTTTGTCAACTAGAATATTCTCGCCAACTCGTACGTCACTGTTATTCTTATATTTTGCTTATAGGTTAGATTAAAGGGAAATGAGAGAATATAAAAACAACTATTTAAAAGTGACGATGGTACGATAGGGGGTAGTCAAGTTGGAGGGTCACCCCCCTGGTCAAAAAAGTCTCGCTTAAGCCCGCTTCAGTGTCACCGAGGTGCGCATTTCTAATACTGGGGTGCTGAAAATACGTATATTAAGTCACACTAGGCCGGGGGGTGACCTTCCAACCTGACAACCCCCTTTCGTACATACGGAGGTCACGGCAAAAAAATTATTGGACTTTATAGGCCGTATCCCATATTCGCTCATCTAATACCCTGCGGCTCAGCAACGAGCAGTGTAAACAGCCTGTAGATCTTTGAATGTTTCAATAGTTTAAATTGAAATGAAACTTAATTGTTTAGTTACTTTACAAACTTAGAACATTCTTCTTTTTGATTGCTTTAGTTTAGGGGTATTGATTTAGCATATAACCTCCTCTATATCCAAAGAACATATAAAGTCAGTGAAAAAGGATGATCACTTTAGCTTTATATCCTAGAAATTAAAAAAATGCAGATATTGCATGTTTAGTTATTTCCGAGGCACAACCTCGCCTATAACCGAGGTCTTAAATACTTTGCTCTTAACCCCGCCTTCTCCACAAGAACCAGCTGACAAGGCTGAAGCCTCACGTGTATCCTTTCTATGGTCTTGCTTCCATTATCTTACTGCTATTGTCACCACTACAGCCCTATATCGCGTTATCCACAAAGTAACCTCAACAAAATACCCTCTCTCTATCACATCATGGCAAAGAACCCTCTCACACCATCGAGTTCAACCCAAGGTTTCTTCACAGAAAAGCCGACAGTACACAACCAATTCCACGAAGATGTAGCTTTCAAGAGAATTATCAACTGTGAGCCTATGATTCTTCTTTCCACAGTCATCCAGTCAATCAATTCAAATCGAAATGACTAACAATGTTACAGTTTATCTACCCTCCGAAGCATCAAAGACAATCAACCCAGAGCTATCCGGCTTCGGCGACAAAGCCATCTCGCCACAAATATTAACTTGGACAGGTGATGCCGAACGTAATATACCATACCTTAAGACCTGGGACAGTTTCGGCAAGAGGAAAGACGAGCTAGTAACCACTGAAGGATGGAGAAATCTACAGGATGTGGGTATCAGTGAGGGAATCGTGGCGATCCCATATGAGAATCGTCATGGATCATTTAGTAGAGTCCATCAATTCCTGAAGTACGTTTGATTTTCAACTCATAATTATTGAACGTTACATAATGACACGAAGGTTAGATTCCATCTCTGGTGCGGCAGCGCGGCAAGCGTAACATGTCCATCAGCAATGACCGATGGAGCAGCACGTCTTCTATCACGGCACTTATCATCTAAGTCTCTATCACCCGAAACTCGCGCAATCTACCAGTCTGCATATGACCGATTGACATCAAGAGATCCGAGGTTTGCATGGACTTCCGGTCAATGGATGACAGAACGTCAAGGTGGTAGTGATGTCTCCCGCACAGAGACTATCGCAATTCCAGTCACAGCCCCGCTCGACAGTAGGAGTGTTGATGGGTTTGAGCTCGGCCCTTGGAGTATCTCAGGCTTTAAGTGGTTCTCCAGCGCTACGGACGCGAATATGGCGATCCTGCTTACAAGAACACCAGATGACAGGATCTCAACATTTTTTGCGCCACTGCGACGTACGTTGCCTGGTACAAATGGAACAGAACTGAATGGTGTGAGTATTCAGAGGTTGAAGGTCAAATATGGTACCAAGTCTCTACCTACAGCTGAGTTAGAGCTCAAAGACATGCGTGGATATCTGCTCGGAGAACAGGGTAACGGCATAAGGGAAATTGCAACGATCCTCAATATCACACGCGTGCATACAGCTGCTGGAACCATGGGAGGGTGGGGCCGTGGCTTAGCGATAAGCCGGGCTTTCGCAAGAGTACGCATTGTCGGTGGTAAGAAGCTGATGGATATCCCAGCGCACGTCAAGGTTATGGCACAGCAGGAGGTTGAGTATAGAGGATACATGCATCTGACATTCTTCTCGATATTGCTATTGGGGATCTCGGAGCAGACAACAACATCACCAACTGCAGCACTTGGCATCAGAGAGAGCTTGGCGAGGATCATGCCGGACCAAAAGGATGCTATGTTGTTGCTTCGAATCATGACACCAGTCGTCAAAGCCACGACGGCAAAAGCTGGTATTGCTGGTCTGAGCGAGTGCATGGAGTCACTTGGAGGAGTTGGGTATCTCGAAAATGAAGACATGGAGTTCAATATTGCCAGACTTCTGCGAGATGCAGCTGTATCAGCAATTTGGGAAGGCACCACAGATGTACTTGCTACTGACCTCCTGAAAGTACTCAAAGGTCGACAGGCCAGGGAAATCATGACGGTGCTCGAAAAGTGGCTGAGCAACGCAGGTTTGAGTGAGTCTGGGCTTGCAGAAAGGTTTGTAGCATGGAAATATAAATTGAACACTGGGGTACTGGAGGAGCTGAAGATATATGGAAGGGACCTAATGTTCGAGCTGGGCAGGATTATAGGTGGATGTTTACTGAAGCTTGACGCGGACATTGATGGGTGTGAATTAACAAGTGAGATATATAGGCGGTGGGTTTCTGGTAGACCTGCGTTGATGGCTACGAAGTTCGATGAAAGTGTAAAGATGGATCGAAGGATTGTCTTCGAAGGAAGAATACCGTCTACGTTAGCAAAGTTGTAAAAGGCATGGGGCTTGAAATCACCATCGGATGTAATCTTACCTTCCAATGTTCAATGCAACTGTCATTGCCTGCAAGCGACTTACATCATATTTTCTACGAGAGCTCTCTCCACTGCTCACTTTTCTCACATTTGCACTTGCTGGACTCTCTGCCCTAATATGTACTGTTCAAAGAGAATTACTCAACAATGAGAGAAAGACTTAAATTGCAATACGGTATATTACTGTCGAGTGACGCAACTTCTTCTTTACTCCGCCTCAGCTGTAAAGAAATCCACCTTAACACGATTCAACCCATCAGTTGGAGTATACGCCTCGATAATCCCTTTAAAAAAAACACCCCTCAAATCAGCAAACACTCACAACTCTCATAATCCACATCAAACTTACTCTCAATGAACAACGGCTCCGTGTTTTTCAAATAAGGTTCATAATACGCTCTCTTACTTTGTACCTACCACATATACAATCAATACACTCCACACAATACTCAGAGGTCCCCCCACACCATTTTCAAAAGGAGAATTTAAAAATGAAGCAAAAAAAAAAAAAGAAATATGGAGGAACATACAGCCCAAAACCACTCCACATCCTTGTTCCACCCCTCAGTCCACCTGAAAACGCCTGGTTCCTTCACGTCTTGACCAAAGAAGAAATAAGCACATTCTGGTTCAGCGATAACGGCCTCGTAAGCGGGTTTGAAGTAGGTAAGGAACTTTTCGATGTCCTTTTCAGCAACTTTGACCTTTACTTGGAGGATTAGGGAGATTGTTTTGGTGGGTGGGGTTGCTGAGGCCATTTCTTGTCAGTTAGTTGGTTGGTTTTGGTGTTTGGTGTTTGGTAGATGGTGGATTTCACTGTGGGATGATGGTGTGTTCTTGCTGAGATGATGGTTGAACTAGTATTACGGCCAAAGTGTCAAATTCAATTCCTTACCGAATTTACACACCGCTATTAGCATTAGGTAAGGCGGTAAGTTTAGATAATATGGTATATAGTAACTATCTCAAAACTTAGTTGTTAATAATGCTTCAAATTAATTATCTAATATTT
>JAJONI010001822.1:0-10108 GCA_022190145.1 Pezicula rhizophila | reverse complement strand
ATTTCTTTTCCTTTCCTTTATAGCACATAGGTTCCTATACTAATTAGTATAGAGAGGGATGTTTGTAGCGCTTAGGGGCGAGCTTTCTGTGGTATGGGGCATGATATGGTAGTGATTATGGAGGTGCTGACCTAAAGTGGTTTAGCGTGGTTTTTGAGCCATATAGTTAGCCCTTGAGCCTCTGGTTTTCATTAACAATAACAACCTACTTTTGACTAACACTTTGACAGATTTCATTCTTCTTTTCTGCCCCATTGTGGCCGTATAAATTCGTGACACAATTGCTAGAGTAGATGCATAAAGGCAATAGGCTCATCATACAAACAGGCACGTCTGTCTCCAGTGTCATTGAAAGCCAAGAAGCAGCCGTGGTCCGCACGTCAAGGGGGCAAATCAAGACCGCCAAGGTGATCCATGCCACGAATGGCTACCTTGGGCATCTTCTACCAGAGCTGCGACCTTACATCTCGCCTGTCCGAGGGAATATGGTGTTACAGGTTCCTTCACCAGAGACGCGAGAAGTCGGGCGCACATATTGGTTTCGCTACGGAGAGCACGACTTTGATTATATGATCCAGCGGCCAAGCGGAGAGTTTGTTATCGGTCGAGCAAACATGGGTCGCGTTCTAACTGGTGATGATAGCAAGACAGATGTTCTTCCTATAGCCCATCTTGGCGGTGTCCTTCTGGTGACTCTGGACTGGGGTGACCATCCTATCAAAGTGATTCAAACGTGGAGTGGCATTTTAAGATTTACTCGAGACGGCCTGCCTCTTATTGGACGTGTTCCTGGGAAGCTTCATCAATGGGTTTGCGGCGGTTATTGTGGGCTGGGAATGGTGAGGGCATTCCGCTCCGGACAGATGCTAGGCCACCTCTTAATGGGCGAGAGTCCTGGAAACAAGTATCCCAAGTCATTGGTTATAACCGAATCAAGGATGCGCACATTGACGGTCCAAGTCAAGGCTACGCTTTGAAGCTAAGATTCAGGACCTGGACCTGGTGTAAGCGAGCCTGGCCAACCTGGGACGGTGATTATTGGTCATGGACAAACTGTGAGCTCGAGTTGAATTTTACGATTATAATATTATTTGATTGGAGATGTCATATACAATAGTAATGATTTTATGATTATACAGATCTGATATCAATACTACATTGAAAGTTGGTCTGTTTAACAAACCAGACATTATGGCTCTTTAGCTGCTCGTCTGGATTGCTAAGTATAAAATCAAACTCTAAAATTAACTTTGGTATTAATTTGGAGATCTCCATAAGACTTATGTTCTTGCCGATGCACGTTCTTGCCCCCATACCAAACTGCAGAATTGTGTAAGCGGAAGCCTATCCTCTTTAATTCGTGGACCACCTACTGTAAAGTAGTATTGATCTAAATGATTGTACTCCTCCTTATCAACCAGCCAGCGTTCTGGGCGAAAGGTCTCTGCGTCTTCACCAAAAACAGCTTTATTAGCGTGTGCCACCCATGAATTTATCCCTACTGTAGTCTAGTATCTATCAGTCAAAAGAGTGGTCGTATTAGTAGATGGGGATGGATGACTTACGCCTTCAGGGAAGAATACGTTGGCAAGGACTACGCCTCCTTTGGGAACGACACGCAGAAGGGGTAAGCCAGTCGCAGGGTGAATGCGAAGAGCTTCCTTGATGACAGCCTGGAGATATTGACACTTTTGAGACTCTTTGAACGTAATGGGATCGCTCAAATTACCCTCTGCCCTCTGTGTTTCAAGTTCTTTGCGGAGCTTTTGTAGAACCTCTGGATGCCTGCATAAATTATACAAGACTGTGCTGAGGCTTATTGAAGTCGTGTCTGAGCCTGCTCCAATGTTTGTGATAGAGCCGATAAAGACGTCGGCTTCGGTAAACCCTTTTGGGTCCTTTTCATGTATTGCAAGGAGTTTGCCTAGGAAGTCAACGCCTCCTTCCACTTCAAGTGGGCTTTGGCCCATTTGTCGCCTTTCTATAATTTGTGCATTAGTAAAGTCTACCACATAGTTGCCGCCGCCGAATGCTGTTAGCAATCTAATACACAGCTGATAGCACTCGTGGTAGACCCCAACCGTGGTGAAGAATTTTAGACCTTTGTGAATGGAACCGAGCACTCCGCCAACATCATAGCCTGCTTCAATAAATCCAAATCGTTTCCCACACTTTGATTGGGTCAGCATTCTGTCTCATTGGGTAGAAAAATACCCCTTGCTTACCGTAAGTTGCCCAATGACGTCAAATGCGAAGAATTGGAGCCACTGGGTCATGTTTACAGTGGAGTGTGACTTGGAGATTTCTCGAAGTTGCTGAATGAATAGTGCCGAACTCTCATCCATCAATCTCTCCATCTTCACCAGAGACGTCATCGAGTAGGATGCGGCGACCTTGCGCCTCAATGCAGCATGCGTTGGGATGTCCGTTGCTGAGAATAAGTCTTTATCATACGGTGGAGGTATGCGAGCTGCATAGTACCATGCCGACTACTTTCGTAAGTGATTCGGTTGCTTGAGCATATCGAGATTGAGCTACCTTGGGGAAATTGCTCCCGTGGGCGTATATGATCCTGGCTGCTTGTGGATCGTCAATGCTATATTCGCCCGGTGCGATACGAACAATGGGACCTTAGGCTCGGATTAGCTCAATGGATTTCTTCGAACGATCGGCCCACGCACCGTATTTCTTGTGGATTTCAATATTAATTCTCTCAAAAGATCCACCATAGTATTCCTTCAACTTCCAGAGACGACAAAATCTTGCCAAGAAGGGTCCAGGAACTGGTCTGAGAGGATCGAGCCACGCTCTTATCACTACACGCCCTACTAGAAGGATGACGAGTAGGAGGACCACGTAGAGGGGGCTTGACTCAGAAATTAAAGCCCCAAGATTGAAGAGTTTGGCCATTTGTGTAATGTGACATAGGACAAGAATTTGGTGAGAGCGTTGGATCTCAAAAAGCTGATATCTCTATAGAAATCTTCTGAGGCCATCGCTACTGACAGCTGGAGAGCCGAACAGTACTACTAGTGGAGATCGCGGGATAGCACCAGCGAGGATAACGGGCAGGGGTTTGAATTGATCCGAGGAGGAACTTCCGTAGTCACCGCACTTTGAATAAGGTTGCTGACTACAGAAGGTCGATATCCTTGATATCGGTATTTGTATGTAGAATTAATTAGTGCTAGGAAAATTATCGCAATAAAGGGAATATCGCTATAAACAGGATCGTTATAACTGGGGTTATACTGTATTACACTAGACCAACACTCCCAGGGGCCCGAGTACCTAGGTAGCACTTTGATGGAGTTCAGCGAACAGTTCCAGCTTAGTGTGACACTGTAGTGGGAAAAAATGCGGGGTGAGAGTCATCTGGGCTGAGACGCTGCCTAGGATTAACTATCTAGTTTCTCCGGTGGGATGAATGAAGAGTTGTATTGCCCCGTCGTTTCTCCATCGCACGCCAGCTGTGTGGCGGGAAGGTAGTTATCTGGGAACAATTTTTGTACTGAACAACCATCTCGATTATAACCTACTACAATCCACTATGACTGGGGTTGTTTTTTCCGTCTAGAGTATACTATTCCCCCATAAATAATCCTTATTTAGTGGGTCAGAAACGTGTGCAGCGAACTTAAATAGAGCTAATAGAAAAGAGTATAAACTATTCTAGAATTCCTAGAATTTAGTGTAAATTCTAAGTATTTTGCATTATATAGCCTTAACCTACTAGTAGAAAAAGAGGCCCTACTAGATATTAGGAATAAAGGGCATCTAGTATCTTTAAACATTCTAAAAAAGTAAGTAGTAAAGTATGTAGTAGCTATATTAGGTTAAGAATTGATACTAATAAAATTAACTTTCTAACCTACTAAATAAGGATTATTTAGGGGGGAGGGGAGAGTATTAAATTGCTAGTATTCCAGCCTCCCACCCCACAGAAGTTTAGGGTCGTAGTTAGCCTTGTTCACGGTACCTTCTAACCTTAGCAATATAAAAATACCTCAACAAGCCCCCCCAGATCACCTCCCCGATTTATCTTTCATCCTTTCAATCTTTGTCTAATCAAGCTATGGGACTTGGAGTTCTTGAAGTTAAACCTGCTTGCCACGTGCCTGGCACCGTCCTCTTGGATCAGGAAGCCGCATCCTCGAATGCAGCTTCTCCTACCCATCTCAAATATAGCACTGGAAGAAGGGCACACATAGTACTTGCTCCGCAGCCCTCTGATGATCCAAATGATCCCCTCAACTGGTCATTCTTCAAAAAACATCTGGCGCTTTTCGCGATCAGTCTAGGGATAATCGTGCATGTCGGGGTGATGGTAGCCTATTCTAATACCCATCTCCCATGAAGATTGGCTGATCAGTGCAATAGGCACCCCTTCTTATTGCGGGCACGGTTCAGATAGCTCGCGACCTCAACTGTTCACTGACCCAGCTCACCCTTTTGACTGGATATCTAGGATTTGCCACCGGCGGAATTGGTCCATTTGCCTCTGCCTTTGCTCGGAAATATGGCAAGCGGCCAGTCTACCTCTTCTCCTCACTCCTTGCCGTTATTGGCTGTATTGTCGGCGAGTGTGCGCATACCTACCGGGAACTGGTTGCTGCCCGTGTCATTCAAGGATTAGCTGGCGCTGCCTACGAGTGCCTTATGTTCCCATCCATTGGTGATCTCTTCTTTGTTGACGAGCGGGGACCGCGGATTGCGGTAGTTCTGTTCTGCATGATCGCCATCTCAAACTTGGCCTCCATCATCGCGGGCACTATCACTACCAACCTTGGCTGGCAATACAACTTCCACATCCTCCTACCATTTACCGTCATACAGCTCACAATGGCCGTGTTCTTCATGCCCGAGACCACGTATATCCGCAGCCCAGTATTTAATACCGACACCACTGGTCCTGGTGAAGATCTTGCGACGCTCGAGGAGCTTGAAAAATACGAGAGAGAGAGAACTGCCAAAGAGAGCTCTAAGGCGGAGGAAGTTGAACAGGCGGGTCAACATCTTCCACATAACATCCCTAAGCAGAAGACCTTTTGGCAACAGATGGCGATATATAACGGCAGCTTTGTTGAAGATTCATTATTGAAAATGATCCTCGCGTGTCCAGCTATCCTGGCCAACGTAGGAGCTTTCTACACCATTATTGTGGCGGGCTTTCTAATCAATTGTATTGCCTCGCTTTCCATACTTGCCGCTGTTTTCCTGGCCTTCCCACCTTATGGTTTCAGTTCAGCCCAGGTTGGATATACAGGTGTGGCTCCCCTGATAGGATCTCTCATAGCTTCTATCTTTATGGGCGTCTCGTCAGATTTCGTCCTGAAAAAGATGACGCATAAGAATGGTGGAATCCTCGAGCCGGAATTTCAGCTGCCTTTCACGCTACTCGGAGCTGTCTGTACTGCTGCAGGCACGGTTGGAATGGGCTATACTGCTCAACAGGCATGCAGTGTTTATCTGGTCTGTTTCCTATGGGGCTTGGCGGTGTGTGGCCTCACCATGGTTTACATTGCTACCAATTCCTATGGACTTTCTGCCTTTCGTGACTATAGCACTGAGATGTTTGTCATGACTATGTTGTTCAGGAGCTTTTTCGCTTACGGGTGAGTATACCGAACTCCCGCAAAGGCTGTGTCTGATGGTCCTGATAGGGTATCTAAATTCATTATTCCTTGGTACACGAAGTATAACGTTCAACAGGTCTGTGAGGTCATGGGTGGGATTGCGGTCGCACTCTCTATGTTTAGTATTCCTCTCTACATATTCGGCAAAAGGTATCGTAACGTTTGGCATCATTATAATGTTATCAAGATACTGCGACTGGAGACAAACAAAAGAGGCGCATTTGAAGGATAATTTGGGAAGAAGCGTGTAGAAGTTGACGGGATATTGACGCGGTGCAGAGTGTGCAGGCTCCGACAGACCTTTCGCCATCGGTTTGTAAGTTTTACCCCGCCGTTCCTTACTATTTTGAATTTGAATGTTCCAAGAAATGAAAATAAGAGAAAGCTAGCAAATCTCTGTGTATATGTAATTTCCCTCCGAGATTGTTCGAAATTCTAGTTATGTATCAATCCAGTTGTTCGCTACTTCGTAGGGAATCATTCAACGTCGGAGTCTAGTTGCTACTTAAGACGTCTAAGTATGGCAGAAAGTACCTCAGGCCACGAGGTCTCTTAACATTTACTACGAAAAGATGTTGAAAAAAAAAAAAAAAAAAAAAAATTTCCGTAGAGAGAAATATGGCTCATTCAATTCAATATAACTACCAAATGAGTGTAGCTTTCACCAAGAGGACAATTCAAAATGCTATAGCCCGATTTACTTGCGAGGTGTCATTCGCACCATCAGCACTGGCTTCTGGTATATTAAGTACATCTTGTTATCCCGATACCAGTCAAGATCTTTAGCCAGAAGTTCCCAATCAAAGTGCCAAACAACTAAAAGAGTTCCATTAGCCGCGGCACGCGAATCATGTTGTCGGACTTACGTTTGGCTAAGATGATTCTCAATTCTGTGTACGCTAGGTTGAGACCAATACACACCCGAGGCCCCTGGGAGAATGGCTTGAAAGCATCTTTGTGATCGCCAGCAAAAGCAGCGTCATAGTCCCTATCGCCGCTGGCAAGCCAGCGTTCTGGGTGGAACTCATCTGGCCTGTACCAGTAATTTTTCGAATGGGTCAAGGTCCATATTGGAGAGTGTACAATTGCTCCTGCTGGCACATAGTGCCCGTCAACTTCAGCGCCAGGAGACACACGGGGCAGACCAATTGGGACTGGTGGATAAATACGAAGAGCTTCTTCGATGACCGCGGTTATGTATGGCAGACGTAAGGTTGAATCTTTATCAATATCTGAGCTGTTGCTGAATGTTGTGCGAACTTCTTCCTTCAAGCGTTCTAAACAGTGAGGGTTGCGGAGAAGATAATAAGTTGCACCAGCCAGCGTTGTAGCGGTAGCTTTGTAAGGGTCAGCGTCGTTTGGAACGCGCATACTCGATTTAAAAGGCATATTATAGAGTGGAGACACTCTATACACCTATCCAATACCCAATTGCTCTACAAGAGGAGCACTCACTTTCAGATCCAGCAACAACGAGAGTGGTCGAATTAGAGACAAGAAAGTCCTCTCCTATCTCGCCACGCTTCTCTAATAATAGTTTCCCATAAAAGTCGTCTCTGTCATTGTCTTTCGCCATTCGACGGCGCACTTTTTCGATAGTCATATCTCGGTGTTGTTTAACTTGCTGAACGAGTTTGCTGCTCTGTGGCAACAACCAAGGAGCTAGCAAAACCAATGCGGGGAGGCGACTAATGAGGTCGCCCATGATTCCTGCAAAAGCGCTGTTCAATATAAGGTCAATCCAGAAGTGAGGTTTTGCTGACATTCATATCAGGGAGCTTCACCACGAGAGAAATTACCAGGGCTTACATTCAGCGATTGCTCCAAAGGACTCACCGAACGTGAGGTCTCCGATGATATCGAAGGTGAGCCAGTTGTACCACTCGTCTATGGGAAGGCCATTCGGATCGTCTCCCAGCCTCTCGATCTGCTGGACAAACAAGTCGACATACTTGATGACTAGGTCTGCTTGTAGTTTTAATGCTTTGGAGCTAAATGCATGTGAGATGTTCCTTCGGATTTCTTGGTGCTTTGCGGGTTCGCGTTGGGTGACAATACTAGGACTTTGCCCATCCGGTGCTTTATAAAATGAACTTTTGAGGAAAAGTGAAGAACCTTTCGACGCCGGCCCATAGATATCCTTTGCTGCCTGAGGAGTGGCCATACTGAGTTCATTTGGAGCAATGCGAACCACATCTCCTGTACGGTATTAGGTTAGTCAAACCGTGATCTCAATTGTGAGGTTTAATCAGACCATATTGAAGGTGCAAACGGTCAACCACCAAATGAAACTCCCCACTGATCCACTTCCTACAATACCAAGCATTAGAAATAGCAGCAAGCTTTGGACCTGGAAATTTGGCCAACGGATGGAAGAAAATATTGTATATAATGCCGCATAAACTATACAACAGTGCCTATAATGATAGGTATTAGAATTTCGGCCATTCGAATATATAGTACTATCGGTATTGCGGGACTAGACCTACCAGAGCAATTCCCAGGCTTAGGAACTGCACCATGAACATATTGAGCAGTAGAAACAGGCAGACCTAGCGATGTACAGTTCTCTTGAACGTCGAATGTGATATAAAGGAGTTGCATAAAGTACATCCCGCACCATGGCTCATATTTGTAACTAATTGAGTGTCATGTACTCTTAAATTTCGCTCAAATAGGAGTCCGGATCACGAAGTCGGGCCAAGGTCGAGAACGGGGTTTGGGTGTAGGGGTGAAACGATGCGCAAACCTACCGAGGTCTCCGTCTAGGGAGCAGAAAGCTCGGAGGATCTAAGAGATTGTCCGCGCACCAATTTTTTAAGGAAATCCGGCAGATCTTTTGACCGCTATATGCGCATATTTCTAGCCCAGTCACTTGATTCTGTGAGGAAAGAGAGGAGTGTGACATTGCCTGCAAACGGCAGCAAGAATGGTCACCATTCCCGCACACCTTGTCAGCAAACTCGGGAAGTGCGGAAGGTAAAGATTCTCCGTCTCTCACTCATTCTGGCCATGTTTACTGTAGACCTTCAAGATTTCCCAAATCTTTCCGAGGCAAGCATCTTCCCTAAGTATTCCCATCCTCCTCATTCATCTGTTCCTCTTTTCAAGCAGGAATAAACCAAAGGACCCATACCATCTATATCAGACAAGCTCAGGAAGGATCGTTGGGAATTACTCTTGCTTCCGAGCAATCTTAGGCACGTAGCAGAATAATTGTAGCATAATGTCAAATGCGGAACAATCACGAGTTTATCGGTGAAGTCTAGTTTGAGAGCAGGAGTCCCATGGAGCATGTCTTGTGTGGCTCCTTAGAAAAGTATAAGACTTGATCCGATCCCAGAGGTGGAACAGTCGAAATACATCACTCTATTGATCATTTCACCAAGTCACTGTTGTTTCTTTCAGACCTTGCTATCTCCACCAAGCCAGACGAAGGACGGAATTGATCAATCGATATGGCTGCCCCATCCACAGTCAGTCTCTCAGACTTGTCGGGCAATTGGGTGATGGTCATTATAACCCTGGCTTCAAGTGCCTTCCTCCACCCATATCAACCCGCTAATGATGCATTCCACAGAACAAAACCCTCTCTAACGACACTAATGTTCTCCTTGCCATTCAGGGCATTGGCTGGATCCAACGAAAGGCCATCGCTGTAGCGACTGCAACGATCCATATGAAGCAATATGCGCAAGGTGGCGTCACCCACATCGACATTAGCATAACCGCGACAGGTGGTCTCAAAGGCCCGGAGGAGAAGCGAATCCTCGACTGGGTCGAATATGAGACGATGGATTCGAACTTTGGCCTTATACGAACTCGAAGTCGGTGGTTGGATCTCTTGAGCCCTAATCTTGACGACCCTTTCCTCAAGGAGGGTTGGATTGTGAGTGAGGATGAGGCGGCTGGGCCGAATGGGGAGAAGTTGATCCAAGTCCACGTCAGCGCGGAATCTGGTTGGTGGTTGGACGAGGTTTGGGGGTTTAGCTATGTTGGACGCGACAGGAGATATACCAGGCGGGTAGTGGCTACCAAAGGGAGCGAGGTCAAGCGGGTCAGGATGATTTACGACTACAAGAAGTAATGTCTCTCTTCCAATATAGCAGCCTCTGCAGATATCCGGCGGCTCATCTACGCAAGCCACTGTCGTCCTCTTCATGCTTGAACGCTGGCTCCACCTTATTGGACCCATTCTGAGGAGTTCCTTGGGCTTTCATAATCATACACACGGGGAATTTTAGTAATGTGGGGTCGTTGGCTCGGCAGCCGGATCTAAATCCTTTCCGTTGTATTATTAGTTCTATCGTTACTTTTCTTAGTTCTAACCTTTTACTAGTATAAGTATAGTATACTTATACGTTTTTAATATATTTATAGTATTTTTTACATCTTTAAAAGTTCTTATATATCTTTTATAAAGAGATATTCTTTTCTATTTAGCTAGATATCTTCTACTCTTTATTATATTC
>JAJONI010001820.1:0-10118 GCA_022190145.1 Pezicula rhizophila | reverse complement strand
TAATAATTATAAAGTAGTATAAGAAGCACGTCCGAGTATAATAGTGCACAGACCTTTTTATGTAAATAATGCATAAACAATATTAACGATATATTGTTAGCAACACTGCAAGTTCCTACTCTGTGAGAATTATCCGTGCCCCAAAGCCAAGAGTCCTATTTCATAATTCTTAAGAAGCTAGTATCTCAACTAGTAGCTATTGGATGCTTGAGATTGTCAAATCAAAATCAGGACCTCCATACTTTGTAAGAACCATCCATGCCATTCAAACCTTTCGTACAGTCAAATAAACTTGGCGCTCGCTATAATCAACTCCGCAAGATCAACACCCATGACTCTACTGAACACGTTCGGCAATTCGTTTTCAACCTGTGCCTTGGATCATCAAATAGGAACTGATAGCTTGAGTAAAGAACTTGTGGCGTTCTATGTGATTGCTCCGAGGACAAGATATTCACAATGTCTCACTCTGGCCTTTTTGATGTGAGTGTATACTGGAGTCATATGGGTTACATGTTTATTATCGATGTCATCTGATTTACTCGCTGCGAGTTAGTTACAGCAGCTACGTATCAGTTGGCCCGAATTCCCCCGATCCATCAGCTAACATACTGAAAACGTAGCCCCGTAGACCAGGCCATTTACCCTTTTCCAAAGCTGTTGGGTGACGGACATCTTGGAACATCAACAATGATAAATCACCAATTTACCATGAGAACAGCTCGACATGTATCAAGTAGGAACTTGTCTTCTGCTCCCAGCTGAAAAAGGTATTAGTCAGTCCTAATTCACACAACTCTAGGTAACTAAATCAACTCACAGATCTAAAAACAGCTTCCACAAAATCGAGAATAGTAGTCCCTGAAGCCCATTACACAAGATACGAGTCTTGAGTCCACGACCAAGTAGTCCAGATATTCCATCCTCAAGAATCACCAATCTCGCAGCCTCAGCTATACGCATTTAGTGGAAATTATCAAGAAAATAGTAGGAAGGGCTCTTACCATATGAGACTTTAGTATCGTTGACCTGACGGTAAGTTTTCACAACCCTCAGGGAATTAGAGACTGAGTCAGAAACAATAGATGCGGTGCATCCGATAAAAGCGAGCCGGATCAGCCATACGATCAGAGGATGTTTTGGTGGTTCGGGGATAGTTTCTGATAGGAAATTGTACTATCCACACTGTAAGTAACTTGTTCCAGTACTCAATAAGATTTAGAGGCTGGCTGAACTTACGGTAGCAAACCAAGGATAATGTCCCACGAAAGTAGCAGCGGCAGTAGCAAACGCACCCCACCACAGACTTCCAATGCCATTCGTCTTGATACGTTGACGAAGTAGACTAGTTCCTCGAGAACCTTGGACTTGAAGAGTTGTCTTAAGTGTGTCGACTGGTGTGAGAATCATTCGGAAGCAGGCAGCACTTTGGACCGCTTAGATCAGCTAACAATATATATATATATTATATGGAGGAGAGGATTTGAGGCCGTATTATGCATACCACAGAGAGGCAAAAACGGTCTTGATAGGTGATGGTAAGTTTTTCAAGTATGAGTTTGATTGGAGTAAGGCTAGAATTCCGGCGTTGGCTGCTGTGTCTCCGAATCGAGAAACAGGTCCTACATAGTTGAGTTCATATTTACCATACGATCGAATTGAAATTGGGAAATTGACCATAGAACTTACCTTGGACAAGTGCAGCGCCAATACCTTGATAGTATCGTCGAAATCCTCCGTCTTGATAGAGTGTCTTAGTCGCAGCGGTGAAGGAAGTTCCAAAACGGTATTGATAATTCATGATCGTTCGAAGCGGCTGAAGAATGTTCAGTTGCAGCTAGAGGAGATAACATAAGAGAATAAGAATGAAAATGAAGATTCAATACCATCAAAAGTAAAACTTGTAAAATCATAGCCGCAGCACCACTCAAACCGCCTCCAAGAGCTCGCTTGAGTGCACGTTTTAGGTCGAACTACAAATCAAAGATTAGCTGGACTGAGAACTTGAAGATATCAAGATGTGGCACTCACATCAACATCGCCGCCTGCATCTATCCAGCCCTTGATAAAGACCGCGAGCACGGGAGCTGCAACGATAGCCCAGAATATTCTCCAGACATACCAGCTGGCCTGCTTCTGCTTCTGCTCAATGTCATTTTGATCTGGTTGTTGGCCGGATGAGTGGTCGCTGAGCAGCGGCGTCTGTTCATTACTCGTACTCGTAATGATTGTTTGGTTCTCTGTATCGCCGTCGCTAGCCATAGCGTCGATGTAGGTGGTGATTGTGATAGTGGTGATGAAAGGTCGTGAGTCGCGGGTCCTGGGCCCCCGGATACACGGGTCTGCTAAAGGTAATTGTCACTTCTGGCGTTTCTATCCGCGCCATGAATTACTAATTATGTGAAGCGATGATGTGCTTTGTTATCTCAGGTAAATCAGACGCTTCGGCAGAGGATTTTTAGGGGCGCGGGCTCTGATTGGCTAGGGAGTTCGGGGGAGTTTATCCCCTTAATCAGTATGCTTAAAGGCAACTGGGCCACTTTCTATTCTCTGGCCGCTGACTGGCCCCCGAAGCGAGGGCCCCCTGTCGTTGCGGTCGTGCGCATCCACGCCGGGTCTGCTCGTTCGCTTATCCCGTTTTGGACCTCCAACCAAGGCAATGCTCTTTGACGCGACGCGCAACGCGACGCAGTGCGTTGCATATGTATCAGCAGCTTCAACTAAGTGCCTTACAGCATGGATTTCTTGCACTTCAATCCAGCCTACTCTGTCCTGATCTGTACCCGCTGCTCTTTTGCTCTTGTCCCAACTGGCATCGAGGCCCACTTGAAGGCTGCTCACGCTAGCGATGTCCCTCTTGCCGATAGGAGAACCGCTATTGAGACCTGGAAAGGCAGAAGAGATCTCTCGGCGCCTCCTACCGTCTCGAAGCTGCGCGTATCAACGCAAGCGGCACCGATCCAATATCTTGCTCTATACGACGATGGGATCAGTTGCCGCCTCTGTCCCGACGAGCAGCCGTATATATGCCGCACCCGCTATGGGATGCGGAGCCACCTTCGCGCACAGCACAACTGGCGAAGTCCTCAAGAGAAGGGCCGCCAGACAGTGGCGGCAAGGCTGGCCCCGACCGCTTTCTCCAACGTCGTCACCTCCCCTGTCTACTGCCAGACCTTCTACCAGCAGAGCGGATTCGTTCGATTCTTCCAGGTCGCATCTCCGAGCCTAGGCGCGGCCGCTGCCGCCGTCTACCAGGAGCAGAGTGTCGAGCCGGCTACGCCGGCGGCAGAGGCAGAGCCCGGTACGAGTCTGCAAGAGCGGGTCATGCTGGAGCTCGACCAGAAGCTTCAAGCCTTGCGTGAGAGGGCACAAGCAGAGGGCGTAGGCACGCAGCACGCTACTCAAGCTGACCCCTGGCTTGACAAGACTCTCTGGGAACAGTATCTCAGCGGCCAGGACCTAGCTACAGCTGCTCGGCTGATCGACCTGCCACTCCAGCCAGCAGAGGACCGCCGGCTCGGCCTCCTTCTCGCCTCCTTCGACCGGCTGATCGAGCAGACGAGATCATCTATAGTTCAGGGGGGAGTCAACGTCTTCGATCTACATCGTGTGAACAACTTCGTCTCCCGCTATGGCGTAGTGAAGGTGGTCATGTCCAAGCAGCAGAAGCGTGCATTGATGCGACCGCTGCTGTCCAAATTGCAAGAAGGCACATACAAGAGGTACAAAAACACCTGGAAGCGCCTACTCTGCTTTGTCTACCGGCTTGTCTATCAGAGACAGCAGCCAGCCTTGCACTATGCATTAACGGATGCGCAGTCAGCAGCACTTGAACAGCTGACAAGAGCTGCAGAGGCTCTTAATAACAGCAAGCTCACGCCAGGATCGGATTATCGTGATAGCTTCTTAGAGCTGCTACAAGTAGAGCTTGACCAAGCCTGTTTGCGCTTTTGTATTGCACTACTAGATCATTGCCTCAATGGCCCGATCTATGACAGTGTAGTAGTTGGCTTCCTCGCTGTGCTCGGGATTGATATCAAGACAAATGGCTTCCATGAGGCTACGTCTTATCCACCTTACTTATCGGCTCTAGTCAAAATGGCGCAGCTGCTCGTGTTGCGGCAGGCAATCTCAGCAAAGGAGGCTGGGGAGTGCGAGCACCCGGCACAGGCACTTGAGGAGATGCAGGAGCGTTTTATGGTCTACAACACACGCTCACCGATGAACTGGATCCAGAAGCTGCGGACCTACGGGAAGAAGATCCGAGATACAACGACTGGACTAGGCCATATCATCTGGTCTGACGATGGAGAACAGCTTGGCTACAAGGGACTCGAGCTGACTATGAGAGGATTGCGAGACTTCGTCTCGCAGCAGTTCAAGATGCTAGAAGCGCAGCTGCACGGCCTACTCTATGTTCACGGAGATAAGGACACGGCGGCTTCGCTCCCTGCGTTGAACCTAGACGATCTTAAGGACAACCCTACTGTCAGCACGCCAGGCTGGAGCTTCCTCCGTGACCCCCGGAACACTGCCCTGCAAGGCTACGACCACTGGCTGCTTTATCGTATAGCAGAGACGGATCAGATGGAGTTCTTTACAGAGCTCGAGTCATTGACGTGGAGGCGTCCTGCAGCAGAGCGGTACCTCGAGGAGGTCGATGCTTTCCTTGAGCGCCTTCTGCTAATTGCTCACATCGTATCCGGTCAGCCAGCGCGGGGCAGTGAGCTGGTGAGCCTGCAATACTGTAATACTGCAGACAACTTGCGGCGGAACATCTTCGTCGAGAACGGGCTGGTCAGCTTCGTGACCTTTTACCACAAAGGCTATAGCGTCAAGGGCTGTGCAAAGATCATCCACCGCTACCTCCCAAAGCAGGTCAGCAAGCTCATTGTCTACTACCTCTGGCTCGTCCTTCCATTCGCTAACCAGCTCCGACTGCTTGCCCTTGATCAGCCAGCAATAGCCATCTCCTCGACATTCCTTTGGGCGCAGCCATACAAGACGTCCAACAACACAGGCCGGTACAGTCCATGGCCGAGCAGCCGGCTGAGCCACATGCTCAAGCAGGAGTTCCAGGCACACTTGCACACTCAAGCCAATATCCAGATCTGGCGACACGCTGCCATCGCCATCTCACGCCGGCACCTGAGGCAAGCCAAGTTCAGGAAGGACTTTGATATTGGAGCCGGACCTGCCGCGACGTGGAACGACGCGCAGGCTTGCCATGCGGCCGATCTAGCTGCATCAATCTACGCCCGCGGAATCGAAGAGGCACCTGGACACGTAGCCGCGGCGCGCGCAGAGTACCGCCAGATCAGCCGCGAGTGGCATTGGTGGCTCGGTCTTGGACCGTTCCCTGATAACCCTCTTCCCGAGTTTGGGAAGGGGTTTGATGTTGTTAGAGCTAGACGTGCCACGACGTGGATTGATGCGCAAGCCGGCCATACATCTGATCTAGCTGACCGGATCTATGCTTGTGGGATTGATGAGGTTCCTGGGCCTTCTACACTAACTTGGGATAAGATGTGCCAGATTAGCACAGAAAATTCAAGGAGCTTTTCCGCTAGCTCGGGCTCGTCTCTAAAGCGAAAGTATTATCTGATATTTCTGGAAACCAGGCAGCAAAGAAGGCAGCACTTGGAGTTAAGGGTAAGCTTGATTAAGGGTATAAAGCTATAATGTTTAATTATTTGTAAAGTAGTACAGAAGATCCCTTTTTGAGGCCGGATCTGGAATTAGCGCCTTCTAATTGCCTTCTAAAAGCCTGAAAACCGTGATAAATCACCTGCGAATATTATGATGATGTACTTCATTGGCGTTTTGGGTACTGACGAGAATACATATTTCTGGAAAGCTCCATTAAAGGAGCGGAAGTACAAATCATGTTGAAAGAAATGACCTGTACTCCACCTTTCTCCACTTAGTACTCTATATAGGGCTGGTTCCCACCACTGCCATCAGGATTAATTCAAGCTGTTCTCACTACTCCATAGCTTATTCCAACAATCAATGATGTGCGATGTTGCATTCTAGCGACTTATAAGTGGAATGGAGGCTCCGGGGTACCATGATAAGTGTTTTTGCACGGTATCCTCTTAATAGAATGATTCGATTTGTGATGAAAGCTCCAAAGGATAAGTGTGTCTATTCTTTCCTCCCTACTTCTCAGATGCAAACTCTCTCCTGATCTCCCAGAGTGCCTTTGAGACCTCGAATATTTCCATGCGTTTCTCCTCCTATACATACTCTCGGTTCATCCGGCTCATCCAAGATCTCAAAACCCATACCTTCCAGTTCCTCTCTCACGCTCGGCTTACGCGCCTCCTCTTGCTCTTCCTGGTAATTGTGTGGTCGCTGAAGCGCAAGACGATGTTGCCGCATCTCTTCTAGCTGTGTGGAGCCAGGATACCATTCGAAGTTAATCTTGGCATCCGGATCTGGTGTAAGAGGTAGAGTTAAGTTATCAGAAAAGGTGGTGGAGTCATCATTGGCACTGCGTTTCTGTCGTTTTATGCATCTGCCCTCCTCGCTACCGCTCCGTCGTCTTCTTTCGAAAGACCTGTATGCAGAGAACTGTGTGCTGGCGGGCTCATCGAAGTCCGATTCTGGAGGTCTTGTTCTTTTCCTAGGGCTGCTACTCCGTGATTTTGTAGCCTTTTCTCGCAGCTGTCGTATATCAGATACTTCCGTGGCAGTCCGCTCACCTGTCTCAGCATTTACCATCACAACGTATCTAGGGCCACGACGATTGAGGAAGCCCGCAAGAAGAGGGAAGATCGACCATGCGAATCGTGCGAGGAGAAACTCTGGGCAGCAGTGCGGTATTGGGTGAAGTTGTACATTGTGATATATTTGACTGAGATCAGGCGTCTGCTGTAGCATATGTATGACCATAGAGCCTTGCGGACCTTTGGGGGAGAACACGAACAACCGATCATCGAATGGCTTGTGAAGGTCGGAGCGGATGAGGAGCATATTGCCTGGATCTTTCAGAAGGTGGGCAAAATCCGAGTTCAGATTTGTCTTGTATTGTTGCATGTTGTTTGATATAAACCAGTCGCGCTCGCTCTCTGGGCATAGATGCGCAACTTCCGTGCCAGTGTAATGCTGTGTAATCCGGCAGAAGATATCCCGAGTCCTTACTGCCAGAGTATAATTCGATTGGGACGCTGTGCCGGATGGGACGATTTGTGGTCGAGACGAACTCCACCAGCGAGTCCACATTTCGGGCATTCTCTCGGGAAACTTCCAGTCTTGAAAGTTCGTCACGACTGGCCATTTATAAGGTTTCGTTGCATCGCGGTGGGTTTCGTCTCCATCTTCTCCTAGTCAAAAGAACCGTGAGTAAGGAAGCGTTCCACCCCCCAACCTGACAGTATACTCACTTGGGTGGGAAAGAAAATAGTAATAATTATGTCCCGTCTTTAAGACATCGTCAATGCCGGCCTCAATGCGGATACCGTCGCGCGTTAGACTCAAATAGCCGTCGTCGCGATTGTCTGCTATCATGGCACAAACATTCAGCGCGAATCCATGATGTATGCCACCTTCTGGATGATCGAAGGCGGAAAGTGTGAGGAGGATCTCGTCGTCGGCTGGATATGCTGGATGGCAAATGTTTATTCGATGGGAGCCGGACACGTCGAGTTTGAGGAAGTCGTAGTCGCTGGTGGCTGTGCTGCCATTGATGACTGCTGCATCTCGTAGCTTTACCGAGCCGTGGTGATGAAGAGACGAGGCCATAGGTGGCAGAGTCTTTACAGAGTGAATAAAAGCAGGTGTACGCTCCCAAGATGTCGCGTGTTAATCTGTTTTCCTTATCGGCAATCTGCGATTGCAACAAAGGTCTAGTGCGTCGGCACGGCGATAATGGCCTGAGTGCCTGAGGTAATGATCTGCTTTGTCTACTGTCACGTGCTGCTTAACCCCATCAAAATCCACATCTACCTGCCTTGGCTCCCAGAATTCGCTTTCTGTCAGAAATCGCAGCAAATGTAGTCTCAAAACCGAGGTTTCTTCCTTTATTGCCCCTCAGGTCAAATTGTCCGATGGAAATAGTCTTATTTTCTTGATTTTTGGAGTCGAATTTTGTCAGCCGGAAATCAGGTGACTTGCGGACACGTTTCAGCCCACTTTTTATATGTATATATACCTACTTTAGACCTCACTTTATTCTGCAATCGAGTCATCCTTCAAAAGTCTGATAAATTTCATATTGCTGAATGATGCACAGCGAGAAGAGAGGCCAAATCCTCTGGCTTGCCGTCAGACAGCCGCACGTGAAGTAATTGTCCACTGTCATTATTTCGGACTTTCTTTCGCGTTCCATCACAGCTTCAAAAGGCTGGGTGATCCTTCTCAATGCTCGGCCAGGACTAGAACTATCCTACCGCATTTTGCAGACTACAAAAGATCGGCATTGTTTAGTCTTCAATGGTTCCTAATTGTTCTTAGCAAGCTAGATAAGTGGGACTTTTTGAACGCAGATGGAGGACGTCCGGGAAACAATATCTCGGAAACATCGCTGCTGCGTCTATTACTACAAAGCGAAAGACTAAAAGGATGCCCAACGCTAGAAGCACGAGGAAACAGAGCTTTTATTATTATTCTACTTGAAATTGTATCTTTATATTGACAATAAGGGAAAATATAGCACTAATTATTAGTAATCTATTTCAAAGATTAGAAGAGAAACACGTAGGAAACCTCGGCTAGCCTAGAACCAGAAGTCAATACTGAACGCTGAACACTAGGCTTGGGCGGAAGCTACAGCTCACGTCCTTATATCAAGTGCCCTTTAGAACACAGGCTGTTCGTGTCTACTAGGATGGGTTGACCGTAGGTATCTTAAACCACGTTTGCGAAGAGTTTCCTGCGAAGATTCTTGCACAACTAGAGCGGGAGTGGGCTAGCCTGCGGAAGCATTTCGAACCCTTTGCAAGTCGTCTACCCAACGGCAGTAATAGTGAAAGCCGTCAGGGAGGAGGTTTAAGGATCACGCTAGCCTGGCCTAGCCTCTCGAACCGAGGCACTGTGGAGATAGTTTTGGCACGTGATGACGGAATAGGTAAACATTGCTCCGGCAAATCGTAGATAGCTTTTCGCGCACCGCTTCCTAGTTTAGAACAATTCAACGTCGCTACCCACAATAGATTCCGGTGTCTTCAGCACGAACCATTAGTTCCGTGCAAGCGCTAACTAACTCTTTGTAAGCATCCCAGGGCATTAAGGGGATATAAGGAGGTAAGATCAAAAGCAAAGATCGATGCGGCCCGTAGAAGACGTTCTACTGCTAACTATGGCCTTTAGGTCCCCGAAAGCCAAGTTAGGTATGAATCGGACATGGTTCAAAGGAGAAAGAGGACTTACATTCTCACAAGTCTAATCCTTGTATCCATTGCATCTCTGGCCCTCAACCCGATTGTACGTAGTAAATTGTTAATTAGAAGGGTTCGATATGGCCCTAGGACAAACAGTTGGTGCAAGGAAGCCCCTTGCTCTGCGTCAAAACGGGATCAACAGGAACCTTATCTTGAGTGGAGCCGGAATCCTTAGGCCAAATCTCTTCGGAAGAACCTCTGCCTTGGGCAGCTCGTTTGCGGAGGAGGTACCAAGACTTTGAAGACTCGGTAGGGACAACAGGACCAAGCTCTCTCGCAACGACAGGGTTCTTGCTAGCGGCAATCAAAGTTCGACAGAAAGTCCTGGATAATTCAGGCCTAGATCTGATGTTAGCGTAGGTTCTAAAGGATAGCTCGAATGTGCTCTGGATACTCAAACCCTGTGTAATCTCTAATGGCGAGGAGTGTTATAGTCTTTAACGGGAACCTTTTATATGACCTCTCTATACGTGCCCTTGCTTGGCAGTACTCTGTATTTAAACGATCACTCTGTTCTTATTCTTGTGCTTCTTCTTTTCTCTTTAGTTTAGATTCCTTCGTATAGATCCCACAATAGAATTCATTCTTGAACATTCATTTGCCGCTAAAACTCTTGTTCTATTGCCACGTCGCCACACTAGTACTTTACTAATAAGTAACTACGTTATTAGTGGGTATAAGGTAGTTTTACGTCTATCTATCCTATACAAGGTAATAGTTTATAGAAGAGGGAGA
>JAJONI010001819.1:0-10127 GCA_022190145.1 Pezicula rhizophila | reverse complement strand
GTGATTAGCTAATAAAAGCAGCGTGGCAATTAGTTCACCGCCTTAGAAGCGAGGGCAGGGGTGGATCGTCAAGTTTGACCACCCCCTTCCGTACACCAATTTCTACGGTATTCGATTCATTCGATTCAAGTTTCATTCGAAAATTTCGAAGAATTCGATTTCAATTGCCAGCCCTACTCAATTTCAAGAATTTCGTTCTCGCCTGTTTGTGATGTTTTTCTGAAGCACCAAACCCCCCAACAAAAAGAAAACACGAAACACGCACGTGGTATAAGAACACGTGAAGAAACACGCTAAATCCCGGAACCAAGGAGAAACAGAAAGTCCGTATCCACTGCTCTCTCATCTTCCAAACCCCTTCTTATTTTGTTCTGCACTCCGTGATTCGTGTCTATCAACTGCGTGCATATCACCACAACCAGGCTTAATTTCGCCGCTTTTCAGACTCTGTCTTACTGCTTGAATACTGCTACGTGGTCGCAAATGGCATCACCTTCTGAACACGGGCGACCACCTCCGGAGAAGAAACGTCGCGTCGAACAGGTAAAGACAATTTCAATGACAGTTCTGCCGATTTGAAACAGTCCTCTAAGATAGCTGGTAGTAGTAACACTTGGTGTAGGCATGTGAACGATGCCAGACGAAGAAGATCCGATGTGATAATGGTATCCCAGCTTGTTCGCCTTGCGAAGCTCAAGGTGCGGTGTGCGCTTATAGTCAAGCTAGGAGTAGAGGCAAGGGTAAAACGTTGGTTCTGCATACCAAAGTTAAAGTACGAAGAAGCTGATTTCTACTATAGACAAGAGTATGTACGCACACTTGAGCAGCGAATCGAGAGTTTGGAAGCGTTACTCAGAACTTCCACGCTCGAGCAAGCAAGATCACCACTGCCAGAAGGACCGCCGGGGCATGGAGATATCTTTTTTGGGATGCCTTTGTCAAGCTGGATGCCCGAAGCGGAAACAATTGATAAGACAACAGTAGCAGACAAGGACACTATCACCGGACGGTTGGGTTGTCGTCAAACATCGACGGCATCGAAGATACCCCAAATTTATCCATTAGATCCCAAAAGTACTCCACTACCACCAGGTCCTCCGCCGAACTTCCTAGGTGCGAGTATTACTGAACACGAGTTCAATGCTTTGCATCATACGGTTTGCGGCCGGCTACCTGGCAGGTATATTTTTGCACCTATGTTACCTACATCGGAGCTAGCTAGGATGATCGAAGTATTTCTCGAGGACTTTAATTCTACGTTTCCAATCTTTCACGACCGATCCTTAATGCTTCTATGTCACCGCAAAAGTCAAGAGCCTAGCAACTCAGTAGACCCAGCTTGGTGGGCATGTATGAACGCCATCATTGCTATGGTAACGCAGTCGAGGGCTACCAACAGCGCCTTCCGGAAAGTATCAGGAATTTCCTGGGGCTATTTCAAGAACGCTTTTTCCGTGTTTGAGGAAATCATTGCGATGGAACCTAGCATTCTAGCTGTGCAGGCGATCCTTACCATGGCCAACTTCTTGAACAGGACGACAGACTTAAAAACCGCGATACTTCTTACTTCTACCATGATGAGAACGATACAGGTCATGGGGCTTCATAAAGAGGACTCGAGCACTAAGCTAAGTCTTGTGGAGGCAGAGCAACGCCGTCGCGTGGTTTGGGCAGCATTTCTGCTTGACACAACTCTTAGTGTTAAAGCAGGACAGCCTCTCGCTTTGGATGTTACTGGCATCCGACTACGTTTACCAGATGAGAATTCGATTGACGATATTGGAAGTCTTAATACTCCCGACGTGGCGAAACATGCGAAAATCTTTCGTCTTAGAATTCGGCTGGCTATCATTTATTCAAAAGCACACAAGCTCCTGCTCAATGGCCGCTTCATGCAGGACGAGTGTCTGGATCTTTGGAAGGATTTGGAAGCTTGGGAAGGAAGTGTTCCAATGACAATTCGCCCTGAGTGTGATCTTCATCCAAAACCTTCAACCCAGGATCAATCGATTTTACTACTACATCTCGCATACTACGACTGTATAAGCCTAATGCACACAGTCACGGATCTCTATGACTCCCGACCGACAGAAGTTACAAGGCTGCCAGCGCAGCCGGCAACCTCATCAACTGACTTTCCGCCGGTGTGTTTTACCCATAGCCGCGCTAAGGTTGCCCGGGCGACTCTGGGCATGATTGCCTGCATGGATCCGGCACCATTTGTAGATATTTGGTAAGCCCGGCCTTTTCCACAAAATTACTTTACTAAACGGCATCAAGGGTAGCGCTGCAAAGTATACTTTCTGCAACATTCTCACTCGTTTCAGATGTGTTTGCAGACCCGAACGACGACCATGCGATAGAGAATGTCAAGCTCATGGCTTCCTTCGTACGATTCCTAGAGAAGTTGCAACGACAAGGTTGTGACGTCCGTAGACTGTCGGAAGGCTGCGCTAAACTTCTGAGAATTACCAAAAGTCTCATACTTGAAGAGCAGAGCATTCTGCAAGAAGCAGTTCGGGTAAGTTGTCCAATAGACATGGCACAGCTAGGAAGGATATCTTCTCACCACCTGCTAGGAGCTTCTTTCTGTGAGCCTAAACTCCACCACAAGCTACAAATATTTCTCCCAAAGCTTGATGACAAATTTGCCAAAGCTTGAAGCTGAGCCTTATATGGCCGCTGCTGCCAACATATTTGGCCCATCAGACCAGCGAACATGCGTTAAGTCGCCGCTCTTAGCACCCGAACATTTGATGCCGAGCACATACAGCTTTGGAGTGACCAGCAATCGAGCCCACGGCAGAGACGCTAATACTGAGAGCGCTGTGTGCGCTAATGCTCACTCACGGGAGCTTGATAGTGGGGCTTTCGCTGAGTGATAATTAATACGGCATCTTGAATGCTACGGTTGTGTCGTTGTGGCATGGCAATCATGTACCGCAAGGCTTGATTGGGTTGGTGCCGTTACGGTGACAACTATAAGCGAAGGGATGAACAACCCTCCAGGATCTAAAATACTCTTGCTCACAAACGGTTGTTCGAGCCCTTACGACAATCAAGAATCACCGGAAAACAAACAACAGTCGCGAAGGAAGCAACAGAGAGCGGAAAGGAAGCAATTGTCATGCTTGAAAGATGAGTAACATTGTAAAAGCTATCCATTCAACTTGATGTTATGAAGCTCACTTGCATATTACTCCGCAGCAACCCGGGCTCCATAGACCTCTGAAACGAGCTCCTTGACCGTCATGGGCTTGATGTTGTGGAACTCCTCGTTCAAAGTGTGGCTAGGCTTCAAGTCGAAAACGCCATTCTCAAACATGATTCCAAAAGCGGCAAACATCCCTTGCAGCATTTCCTTAGGGAAGAATGGGTAGAACGAAGGGTGGGATGGGAGTTCGGTGATCTGACCAGTCTGCAACTTCTCGATAGGGTCGTGCTTGATTGTGAACTTGGTTCCCGTGACACTCTCGGCAATCCGAACGAAATCGATCAGAGTCACTTTATCACCAATGACGTATGACTCCTTCTCCCACTTGTCCTTTGTTAGAAGAGCAGCAACAAATCTACCAACGTCGAATGTATGCGTGAAGACAACTGGAACTTCCCCGGATGCAGGAATCGCCGCGAATTTGCTTTGCAAATCGATAAAAAGCGGCAGCGGAGGCATATATGTTTTAACCTTCGGTACGCCATAGTAGTCAAGGAAGTATCCATTCAACACAGCTGTCCATTCAAGGGATGTGGCTTCCATCGCCTTGAGGTAGCCTAGCTTGGCCGCAGTTGGAGGAAAGTATGAAGCGACTCTATAGGTTATTGTTAGCTTGTGAAAATAAGCAAGTCGGATTTTGGATTGATGCTCACTCCTGTGTGCACTGGACACCCCAGATGCTGGGGATATATCGCTTGGTCACAGATGATTTATCAGCTCCCTTGATAAGGTTAAGCTCCTGTTCTGCTAGGGATTGACTGCTGAGAGCTGAGATAACAGTCCCGATGCTGTTCTCCTCAAGAACTGACGCGATTGCTTCAGGATCATTATAGTCCACAGCAACGATGCGAGCACCAATCTCCTTTGACTTTGCGTCGTCGGCCTATCAGCGCAGCGGTCAGTTGTAAGTCCTGATGTACATTAGTACTCCGCCGTTGATAAGATCGCTTACCTGACGAGCAAGGACCACTACTGCAAACTTGCCAGCAGCATTGATACCATCGACAATGGCACGGCCAAGCTTGCCTGTCCCTCCAGCAACTCCAACGATACTCATTGCGACGAGAAATACAGAAATATCGAGCGCAAGCAATGGATTCTGGCCCTTGGAATTGGAGGCTTTGATCACAGCTTTGACTTGTGCAACGAGACCTTCCGTAGACCTTTCGAGGATTCATATTAATATATATTGATGGCCTTTACTTACTTACATGATGCTCCAATCGTACCGGAAGGTAAATAGTTCCGTGTTGGTTCCCGCCTCCAATTGATCAAGTCAACTTTTACCTGAACAGAATTATAAATCTGTCTGGAACAAGCCAAGCCGCCAACAAAAGCCAAACTAATTATCTGCACACTAGCTTGCATGCTACCAGGATACTCTAATTGACCGCTACCATCCGGCCATAGGTGACTAAGACGCCGGAAGCAAATTGGTTCCGGATCTATTTTCTTGCTTCGGACCACCTGGATACACACTGTGATTTGTGAATTAACTATTACGTATGACTAATTAGGAAAGGTTTGTAACGGTCCGATTGCAACGCTTTCTAAGCAGGTGAGCTTACTCTAATCTCCATTTTGGGTTAGAGTAAGTATTTCTTCTTCTCAAGGTTTGTGTGGGAACAACGAATATGATGAAGGGAGGTATATAGGTCTTCATTCTTTCGTCTTCTCCATTCCCTGTTCTAGAAACAGTTCAATCACCTTCCTCTCAAACTCGTTCATATCAGAAATCCTCAACTGTCTATCTTTGTCTCATCAGACATTTCATAAAGTCGAACGAACATCGGCGCTATTAGAATGCCACCCTTCAACCACAGCACCACTGGCAAAGAAGTTGTCGAGGCTTTTGCTCATAACACCAAAGGCAAAACATGCAAGTCATAATCCCCTCTCAACCTCCGATCTAAGCATTAACACAAACACTAGTTGTTATCACCGGCCCCAGCGTCAAGTCAATCGGCGCCGAGATCGCGATCTCCCTCGCCCATGGCTCACCATCAGCCATTCTCCTCCTCGGACGCACAGAATCCAAAATCACACCCGTAATCGGGCAAATCAAGTCTCTCAACCCCTCTATCATTGTCTCATTCATCCACCTTGATCTCGCCGACCAAGCATCTGTTCGTAAGACCGCTGAAGCTGTCAGTGCCAAAGTTGAGAAGATCGACTGCCTGATCAACTCTGCTGGCGTGATGGCTGTCCCTACTTTCGAGACTACAAAAGAGGGGGTTGAGTTGCAGTTTGGAAGTAACCATGTTGGCCATTTCCTATTAACCAATTTGTTGCTACGGAAGGTTATGGCTGCTGGGAAGGGAGCGAGGATTGTGAATGTGAGTAGTAACGGGTTTGAGCTTGCTGGTGTGAGGTTTGATGACTACAATTTTGAGGTAAGATCTTGTTCTGGAAATGGGGTGTATAGAGCTAATTGGGCGAAGGAGGGCAAGGTCTACAACCCTTGGCTGGCATACGGACAGTCGAAAACGGCGAATGTGCTGTTCTCAAAGGCATTGGCGCAAAAGTTGAAGAACAGAGGTATTCAGTCATACTCTCTGCAACCTGGATGTATGTTCTTGTCTTGAAATTCGAGTATTACAGATCTCTAACTGGAACAGTGGTCATGGAGTCCAATCTCTCTAATCATGTCACGCCTGAGATGTTCGCGTCCGCGTTGGAAATTGGTAACAAGGATCGAGGCGAAAAAGAAATGGTGATGCCACAGCCAAAGACGTTGCAAGAAGGTTGTTCTACCGCTCTTGTAGCGGCTTTGGATCCTTCCATCGAAGGTAAGCAAGATTCTAGCTCAAAGGACTCATCTCAGATGCTGACGCGACGCAGGACAATCAGGAGGTTTCGTGGAAGATTGTGTAGTGAGGCCTATCGAGCAGAAATATGCTACGGCACAGGAGAACATTGAAAAACTGTGGACGCTGAGTGAGAAGTTGGTCGGTCAGAAGTTCAGTGTGTGAATAAGGTAACAGAGGAAGAAGCGAGCGGAGAAACGCGAGGCAACGAAGATGGATGAATGCCTCTTCATGGGAAGCGATCTTATAACTTAACAAAACCTATGGAGAGGAAATCAGAATCTGTCTTTATATCATTCTTGACTTCTCCATTTTGTATTTCATCTACATCCCAAGCTGCCCAGACAAACGGCACTGTAAAAATACCGCTTCAAAAGTTGGTCTTTAGACAGCGAAATGCCCAAGCAGATTATCTACAAGTTTTGTTAATCGCGGCTGAATTTTGTTTACGCTAAATTAAAAAAAATTGTTCCAGGGGTGGGGGTTATTTAAGTCAAAAACTGGATTCTTATTATCGTCTCAAGAAATGCTAGTATTGCTTACTACAGTTCCTACAGCACAGAGATAGTTGATATTGACACTTGCTTCACAGTACAGGTACATGTGGATGGAGCAGAGTCACTACAGTACGTCCCATGCCGCACTCCTTCCCTACAGACTTCCGTGCGGTCAGTCAGCAATCACATCACACACGATCATCACTGCTTAATAGTACGTATGGTGCTCCTCACGACTGCAGCTCAACCGATAAGCTGCCCAGCCCAGCTCCCACATCAAACTCCAGCAAGACTCTACAGGTATGGCCTTGTCAGTCATCCATCGCCTGAGTGTGGCAACGTGCAATCTCTCTTTTTCGGCCGGTTCACGCTGTCTCGAAGAGCCTTCGCGCAGGCCACCTTCACTGACTCAGACCCTCGCTGCGATTCATTGACTCAACTAACTGCAACAGGGCCCCGGGCAGTTCCTCAGATGCTTGTCGAAGAGCTCCTGGCGGAAAACGTCTGAAGCCCACGCCAGTCTGCATTGGCATGCGCCGTCGGGTCGATCGTTTAAGATCAATCACTCATTCATTGTCAGCAATAATGCCAATTTTCAGGTGCCACAACGTCCTGCCATGGCAAATTCCGAGGAATACATTCTGTCGTATCTCTTTACGTGCGATGCAGCGTGCTGGATCATCCCACCAGCCAAGAAAGAACACCCGCCCGTTCGCAAGACAGCCAGCCCACATATCTCTGCACGCATGAACATGGGCTCACGAACTTTATATCGTTCCGGAATGCCCTAGACTTTCTCTCGTGCTCGGCTCGGCTACTCCTTCGATCCAGCAGTTTGCTTATCTACTGTCTGCAGCAAAAGGCGGGTCCTGACCTCCATGGTGCTAGCGAACTAGAAGAGGCTACCCATCAATACAATACAAAACACCACTCACCCCCTTCTTCTACTGAGAATCAACAAATCCCACGCTCCTTTTCAACTGTTTTCTTGGGCCGATTCGAGAGACGGAGGCACTGCATTGACCTGTTCAATTCTCGTCACTCGACCCAACCAAGCACACAAGACATAGCAGAGTATAGATGATGGCGTCACAAGAACAGCAAGTCTTCCAGTCGATGCGGACCAATAACATCCTCAATGGCGGGTGTGAACACCCAGGATACCCAGAGGATGGTACTACAGATGTGGACGACAATTTGGAGAGAATCGAGACTACCAAGTCGATGAGAGAACGCCATCAATTCGAGCCAGTCACCGCCCGAGATCGTGATGAGCTGCAAAAAATAGCATCGGCTTTCAGCGGTAAAGGTGGCCTCTCAAGAACCAATACCGGAATGTCTGGCACTTTGGAGCGGCTGGATACTTTGACAGGAGTTAATATTGGGGATCCTGTTCTGGACCCTGACTCTCCGGAATTCGACGTCTACAAGTGGTCCAGAATGTTCATTCTCCCTGTCATTCTTACAACGTCCCTCTCGCTAACAAACTAATTCAGGATGATGAACCTAATGGATCAGCAAGATGTGGTTCACCGGCGTGCCGGTATCGTGTGGAAGAATCTGAAAGTATGCGGTTCTGGATCTGCATTCAATACCCAGAAGAACGTGGGATCTCTTCTGCTCGCTCCCCTTCGAATGAGAGAGTTTTTCGGCAAAGGAGCTAAGAAGGTAATCTTGAATGACTTTGAGGGCTGTCTGAAGTCGGGAGAGATGCTTGTGGTGCTTGGTAGACCTGGAAGTGGCTGTTCTACACTGCTCAAGGCGCTCACGGGCGAACTGACTGGATTGGATATGAAAGAACAATCCCTGGTTCACTATAATGGTTAGTACCCGAGTCACTCGCATCTGATTTGAATGGCAAGATATGGAGGTTTGGATATGCTAACGATCGCGAAGGTATTTCTCAGAAGCAAATGATCAAGCAGTTCAAAGGCGAGATCGTCTACAATCAAGAAGTCGATAAACATTTCCCTCATCTCACAGTTGGCCAGACCCTCGAATTTGCAGCTCGCGTTCGAACTCCCCAACAAAGGCCGATCGAAGGCATCGATCGAGAAACATTGGCCAAACACATAGCTAAGGTTGTGATGGCTACCTTCGGCCTTTCGCACACGTACAATACTAAGGTTGGAAACGACTTCGTACGCGGAGTGTCAGGTGGAGAAAGGAAGCGCGTCAGTATCGCAGAGATGGTACTTGCCGGGTCACCAATTGCAGCCTGGGACAACTCTACCCGCGGTCTTGATGCACAGACAGCACTGGAATTCACAAAATCCCTCCGCATGTCGGCGAATATTAATGGAGCTTGCCATCTGGTGGCCATCTACCAAGCCTCCCAGGCGATATACGACGAGTTTGACAAGGCGGTGGTCCTCTACGAAGGAAGACAAATATATTTCGGTCCTTCTGATCAGGCAAAACAGTTCTTTGTGGATATGGGATGGGACTGCCCACCTCGTCAGACGACTGGCGACTTCCTGACTTCAGTCACGAATCCCTCAGAGCGAACTGTTCGCAAAGGCTACGAGAAAGAGTGCCTCGCACACCTGAAGAATTCGAGCGGTATTGGGAGGAGTCTCAACAATGCAAAGCCTTGAGTCGCGAGACAGAGGAGCACGAGGAAGAGTTCCCCATGGGCGGAGCGACACTCGAGCAGTTTCATGTTAGTGACCTTTCTCCAACCGATGTTGTGTTTTCATGGATCGCGTCTCCGTATAGCGTGATCCGTTGTCGTTGTGCTAACCAACCCCTAGGTTAGCCGAAAGGGAATGCAAGCGAATCACGTCAGACAAGCATCACCATACACGGTCAGCATTCCCATGCAAGTCAAGTACTGCACTCAAAGGGCATATCAGCGTCTCTGGAACGACAGTGCATCAACTGTGACCGCGATTGTTGGGCAAATTATTATGGGTTTGATCATCGGCTCCGTTTTCTACGGCATTAGGAACGACACAGCCGGTTTCTTCCAGAAGGGTGGTGTGCTTTTCTTCGCCGTCCTGCTCAATGCCCTCCTCGCCTTAGCCGAAGTCAATGCCCTATACAGCCAACGTACAATTGTGGAGAAGCATGCCTCGTATGCATTCTACCATCCATTCACTGAAGCTCTAGCTAGGGTTATGGCAGATATCCCAGTCAAGTTCCTCGTTGCAACCTTTTTCAACGTCATTCTTTATTTCTTGGCAGGGTTGAGGCGGGAACCCTCCCAGTTCTTCATCTTCTTCTTGTTCAACTTCGTGGCGATCTTGACAGTAAGTTAGAGCCCATTACATTGCATGCTTTGTTAACACCTTCAGATGTCTTAAATATATCGATGCATTGCAGCATCGACCAAGACTGTCTCTCAGGCTCTCGCAATTGCTGGTGTTGTAACCTTAGCAGTCGTCATCTATACCGGCTTCGTCATCCCACGTCCTCTCATGCATCCATGGTTCAAATGGATAAGTTGGATTAATCCTATCAGCTATGCACAGTGACCCTAGGTTTTATTAATAATCTCTTTAAAATCTCCCTTAGCTCTCCTTCTACTCTAAGTTATAAGTACAATCTAGAGTATACTTAATTCTCTTATACAGTAGGGAGCGATTGCGGCTTCGTCTTTTCATTGTA
>JAJONI010001818.1:0-10132 GCA_022190145.1 Pezicula rhizophila | reverse complement strand
TTATCTTAATTTAAAATATCGAATTAACTATAATTACGTACGAAAAAACTCAGGCTATTTCGGTTCCCGAATTTATGAATAAGGTGATTTATAGTGGAGGTAATGTAGATCACTTAACTCATTAAAATAAAGTTAAGACCCTGCTTTACGACGGTACGAGAGCTAAGGATTTACACCCCTGGAAAAGTGTCTGTAGCTTAATTTTGCTAGGTCGAAAAGAAGGCGGTGTGTAAAGTATTAGCCCTGGCACTTTGCATGCATACTCGAATCTTATCTGATGCATATTCGTATGCTAACTGCCCGGCCGCCGAAATAAACCATATTTTTTGGGGATAATGATAGTAGGATGACGGAATTATACCTAAATTCGCTATATTGTACTCTCCCTTTATATAACCTGACCTCATTTAGGTCTTGGTGTGTGAAGGTGTAAAGCAGGATATTCGAAACAACTCTGTTTATAAACTCGACAACAATATTAAAGTCATGGACAACAGCATTCAAACATTTCACTCCCAAGGGGATATTGGTCTTAATGGTCTTAATCCTAAACCAACAATGAACGGGAATTCAAGGGTTGAAACTGCTATGGAACCGAAGGTTATGCCTATAGCAATCATTGGAATTGGGTTTCGTGGCCCAGGAGATGCTATTAATAGTGAAAAGCTTTGGCAGATGGTGTCAGAAGGACGAGAAGCTTGGAGTCCCGTACCAAGAGAAAAGTGGAATCACGAAGCTTTCTATCATCCTGACGCTAATAGAAACGGCACGGTCTGTAATCTGACTAATCAGCCAAGAGAGCCAACCAAAGACCACTGAGCTAATGGAACAACCTATTTAGTATAATTTCAAAGGCGGTCACTATTTTTCGGGAGATCTTTCTCGATTCGATGCTTCGTTTTTCAATTTGACGACCGCTGAGGCTGAGGTAAGTCAAGCACCGTCATCCTCAAATCCAATTTACTTTACTGATCCTACCTAGGCATTAGATCCTCAGCAAAGATTGCTCTTGGAATGTAGTTATGAAGCCTTCGAAAATGGTAAGACAATGAATGAATGCACCAACCGCTACAAAGCATGCATAGCTGACTTTCATCATCCTAGCCG
Organism: Pezicula rhizophila; assembly: GCA_022190145.1. Lineage (NCBI taxonomy): Eukaryota > Fungi > Ascomycota > Leotiomycetes > Helotiales > Dermateaceae > Pezicula > Pezicula rhizophila. Next base: position 9,025 of record JAJONI010001818.1, on the reverse strand, counting down.
GCGTATCTATAAACAAGGTAATTGGCAGTAATACGGCTGTGTTTGTAGGAACTTTTGGCCAAGATTACTCCGATATCATTCTTCGGGACGACGAAACGATTCCCTTTTTTCAAGCCACTAATGCGTCGCAATCTCGAGCCCTAGTATCTAATCGCTTATCTTATTTTTACGACCTCAAGGGTCCTAGTGTCACAGTTGACACTGCCTGCTCTGCCAGTTTAGTTGCCTTTCATCTTGCCTGTCAGTCTTTGAGAAGTGGAGAATCCAAGCAGGCTCTTGTCGGAGGAGCTAGTGTCATATTGAGCCATGAGGGTCCCATTTCGATGTCAATGATGAGGTGGGTGATGATGCTATGCACTTTTATCGAACGGCTACTTATCATATCTACTTCATAGATTCTTATCGCCCGACGGTCGATGTTATACGTTCGATTCTCGTGCAAACGGATATGCACGTGGTGAAGGCGTAGGTGCTATTCTCATCAAACCTTTAGCCGATGCCATCCGGGATGGAGATACTATCCGCAGCGTCGTTTGTAATACGGGCGTCAATCAAGATGGCAAGACCCCCGGAATCACCCTTCCTAGCCAAGCTGCTCAAGAGGCACTCATATCTAAGGTCTACAAAGAGGCCGGTCTTAATCCCTTGGAGACTACTTACGTCGAAGCTCACGGTACAGGAACTCCAGCAGGCGATCCACTCGAGGCAGGGGCGATTGCAAACATTTTTGGACCAGGCAGAGCTGCTGATGAACCTCTTTATATTGGTTCGGTTAAGACGAACGTGGGACATTTGGAGGGTGCCAGTGGGATAACTGGGCTTATCAAAACCGTTCTGATGATGGAAAACCAAGTTATTCTTCCTAACCGCAATTTCGAGAAGGCCAACAAACACATCCCTCTCGAGAAGTGGAAGCTGAAAGTAAGTGTATTTTAGTAAACCAGAACTTTCGAGGTGACTCTAACCATATCAAAACTTTAGGTTCCCACTACCCTGACACCTTGGGTATCCAGCGGTCCTCTGAGAGCTTCAGTAAATAGCTTTGGCTACGGTGGTACTAATGCTCATGCTGTGTTACAAGATGCAAAGAGTTACCTACGAGCACACCATCTGTCGGGGAATGTTAGAGAATCATCATCAATCCTTCCGATTGAGTTCCAGACGAGACATAGTCACCAACTGAACTTGCATCACTCTAATGGAAAATCTGCTGGTCCTCAAGCAGTGGAAACTTCTCCTCCAAACGGGTGTCATGTTGATCAAACTGACCATAGCCCACAACAAAGGGTGTACATTCTTTCCGCTAATGATGAAGCCACAGGAAAGGAGTGGGCCAAAAGTCTTGCTCAACATATCAAAGCCCTTCCGAGTCCCCCCAATAATGATTGGTTGGACAACCTGGCATTCACCTGCAATGAGCGTCGATCACTCCTACCATGGCGAGCTACCATTTCAGCAGGACCAGTGGGCGAATTGGTGCAGAGTTTAGAAAGCACCGTACAATTCTCCAAAGTGCCGAAACCGCCATTAATCGGCCTTGTGTTCACCGGACAGGGCGCTCAGTGGTATGCCATGGGGCGCGAGTTAATAGCGCGGAATTTAACCTTCAAAGCAACATTGCGAAGAGCGAGTAACTATCTGGAAAGTATCGGAGCACCGTGGTCATTACTAGGTAAGATTCTCAGAGACAGGAAGTCTGCTAGATGCTAGATGCTGATCGAGATAGATGAGCTTACCAAAGACGTCAACTCCTCTCAAGTTGGGCTTCCAATGCTAAGCCAGCCACTCTGCACCGCCATTCAACTGGCTCTGGTAGACTTGCTCGCCTCTTGGGATATCAAGCCTACGGCGGTGACAGGACATTCAAGTGGTGAGATTGCTGCGGCCTATGCTGTGGGCGCGTTGTCCGTCGAGTCCGCTATGGCTGTCTCCTACTATCGTGGTGTGGTAGCATCAAAGGTCAATGGGATAATGCCTGTTCAGGGGACAATGATGGCTATTGGAATGTCCAAAAGCGATGTAGAACCCCTCATCTCCGGATTAGTTCGAGGACGGGCGAAAGTCGCCTGTGTAAACAGTCCTTCGAGCGTCACCGTGTCCGGGGATAAAGATGCGATTGAAGAGCTGAAAGAAATCGTTGACGCCAAGAATATATTTGCTCGGAAGCTCGCTGTCGACGTCGCATATCATTCCCATCATATGGAATGTGTCGCCGAGGAGTACTTGGCTCTACTCGGGCGTATTCAGCCACAGAAACCTGCAAGCACAGACATTGCCTTCTTTTCTTCCGTTACGGGAAAGCGAGCTGATGCCAACGATCTCGATGGTGCCTATTGGGTAGCAAATATGCTCCAGGAGGTCAAGTTCGCTGACTCGGTGCACCAATTATGTTTGGGATCGGGGGGGATTGCAAAAAAGTCGCATCGAAAGGGCTCGGACACAGCCATTGATATTCTGATCGAGATCGGACCTCATTCAGCACTTGCAGGACCTATCAAGGATATTCTCAAATCCGACTCACAATTAAGTCGTGCTTCAATCACTTATCTTCCAGCGCTTGTGCGGAATGAGGACTCAGAGAAGACAGTTCACAGTCTGGTCTGCAACCTAATCCGAAATGGATATAGCCCCAGGATTTCGGCAATCAATCGTCCTCTTGCCACGCAGAGTCACAAAGCCTTGGTTGACCTGCCTTCGTATCCTTGGAACCATTCCTCTTCCTTCTGGGCCGAGTCTCGCATAAGCAAGCAATTCCGGAACCGAGCCCATCCACGAAACGACCTTTTGGGAGCCATTTGTAGGAACACCAATTTCCTGGAGCCACGTTGGCGTAACCTGATTCGCTCCTCCGAAGTCCCTTGGATCAGGGATCACCAAGTCCAGTCTAATATCGTATACCCGGCCGCTGGCTATATAGCGATGGCCGTTGAGGCCGCTTGCCAGCGAGCAAAGGAACGAGCAGTTAGTATTTCAGGGTACAAACTCCGCGAAGTAAATATCACGCAGGCGCTGGTGATACCCGAAACCACAGGCGAAAGTGAGGTCATGCTATCGCTAAGACCATACAATGAAAGCATCCGCAATCCATCTGACCTCTGGGACGAGTTCTGTGTCTTCTCGGTCTCGGAAGATGACCGTTGGACTGAGCATTGCCGTGGCTTGATCTCGGTCCAGAAACGTCAAAACCCAAGTGAGGTTGACGGAGGGCGAGAAGCCCAGGAACAAGCCAAGCTTCATATCTCGCGGATCGCTAAGGCGAGGGAACTCTGTAGGATTCACGTTGATCCAAGAGAGTTGTATAAGAAACTTGCTGCCGTTGGGCTCGAGTACGGCCCTACATTTGCTAACTTGATAGATGCCCGCGCATCGTCTCGGCAGTGTATAGGCCGTCTGTCAATCCCCGATACAGCTGCAGTCATGCCAATGAACTTCCAGTTCCCATTTGTTCTCCATCCAGCAACGCTCGACTCGTGCTTTCACCCTCTATTTGCATCCATCTTGATTGATCAAGGAAACATTCGGGACCCCATGGTCCCTATCTTTATCGAAGAATTATTTGTCTCGCACAATATTAGCAGTGAACCCGGTCATGAGCTAGAAGTCTTCACTGAATTTGCGAGGAACGATTTTCGAAGCATGGACGCATCAATGTTGGTCGTTGACGCAGGTGGAGTTGAACCTATGATCTCCATCAAAAAGTTAACCTGTACAACACTAGCTCGAGACACGTCACCAGATGCGAATTCCGACGAGAGAAAAGATCTGTGTTATCAGATCGTATGGGAACCAGATGTTGACATGGTCTCGTCACAGCAAATCGGTCAATTATGCGCTGCCACTAACCTTCCATCTCCAGGTCAAGAGGAATTGGAGCAGCAAGGGGCTTTCTATTACATGAGTGCAGCTCTCCAAGAGTTTCCCGAGGAGGAGTTCTCATCTCTGCTTGATCACCATAAGATGCTCTACAACTGCATGAAAGAACACTGCCAGGCTGTGCAAGACAACCGTCTCGGATTTCCATCCTCATCCTCATGGAGCACTCTGAGCAAGTCGGAGCAGGAAGGCGTGAAAGCTAGACTCCAAGCCTCCGGAGATGTCGGGAATCTGATCTGTCACGTTGGAGAAAACATGCTGCGTCTTTTACGAAAAGAAGTCGAGCCATTATCCCTGATGATGGAGAACAATCGCCTGGAAAATTACTACACCAGCAACATTCATCTCAAGCGCTGCTACGAAAGTGCAGCCACATATATCAACTTACTTGCGCATAAGAATCCGTATCTGGATATTCTCGAGATCGGTGCTGGGACCGGAGGCGCCACTCTCCCAATCTTGCAAGCCCTGGGTGGCTCTGAAGGATCCTTACCTCGGTTCAAAAACTACGATTTCACTGACATCAGTGCTGGGTTTTTCGAAAATGCGAATGAGAAGCTGAAGGACTGGGCTGGCTTGATCAGCTATAAGAAGCTGGACATTGAAGTTGACCCCCTTACTCAGGGCTATGAGGCCGACTCGTACGATTTGGTTGTGGCAGCTAATGTTCTCCATGCAACTTCTAGCATGAGCAAGACCATGCGCCACGTCCGTCGGATGTTGAAGCCTGGTGGTAAACTTATCTTGATTGAGGTTACGAGAGAAAAGCCGTCGACGTCAATCATATTTGGAACTTTGCCTGGATGGTGGATATGTAGGAAAATTCCTTTTTCCTTTTCCTTTTCGATCGTGTCTTTCTTGTCCAAGCTAACGTAATGGTATATAGCCGGTCGACCTACTGGGCCTGCTCTGAATGAACCCGAATGGGATCTTGTCCTCCGTGAAACTAGCTTCTCGGGGCTTAAGAGCGCGGTCTGGGATTTCCCAGACGAGGTAGACCACCGCTCGTCCACGATGATTTCCGAGGTCCCGATGATAAACGACTCTCATGACCAAAAAGTCACGATCATCGCAGAGGATGGACAATCGGAAACACTGATAGTAGTACACTTAGTTGAGCTCCTCAAAAGGCTCGGTATTCAAGCGAGCATCTCGACGTTAGCCAGCGTACAGCCTGATGAACAGGTATGTATTGTGCTATCCGAAATGCACCAACCCATCCTGTACAAACCCACGGAGGAAAGCTTCCAGGCGGTGAAAAGGTGTCTCTTAAAGAGTGAAGGCGTGCTCTGGGTTGTGGGTGATGATGCTACTCTGGAGGCCTCTCAACCACAATCGAGTCTCATATCAGGACTCATGAGGACGGTGAGATCTGAAAAGGGAGACACCACACTGGCCACCTTGGAGCTCAGCACGCAACAACAGCAGTCCCCCGTCGCTGCTGCAAAGACCATCTTCGACGTCTTCCAAGCAACCTTCAATTTCCAGCACGATGCCAGCCAGCTTCCAGAGGTTGAATTTGTGGAGCGAGATGACTTCATCTTCATCCCCAGACTGGTCGCCGACAAGGCACTCAATCAACATGTTGCCTCGATAAATCAACCTCCCGTGCCTGAGGACCAGCCATTCCATCAGGAAGGCCGCGAGCTGACGATGGCCATTGGCACTCCTGGACTTCTCGATACAATTCACTTCACCGACGACGAGACCATGATGGAAGAGCTTCCCGATGACTGGGTGGAGGTCGAGGTGAAAGCCTCTGGGATCAATTTCCGGGATGTGATGATGGCCATGGGCCAAATTACCTTGGAGCCGTTCGGGGGCGAGTGCAGTGGTATCATCAGTGCCGTTGGAAAGTCGGTGACGGACTGGAAGATCGGTGATCGTGTTGTGACATATAAACCTGGCTGCTTCTCAGCCCACATGCGGCAACGAGCCAAAGCCGTCCAGAGACTCCCCGATGATATGTCCTTCGAAGTCGGAGCATCTCTGCCGGTGGTCTATTGCACGGCCTTTCACGCTGTCTTCAATGCTGGGCGGCTGTGCAAAGGGGAAACGGTCTTGATCCATGCGGCTTCTGGAGGACTCGGTCAGGCACTCATCATGCTGTGCCAGACGGTTGGAGCTGAGATCTTTGCTACCGTCGGCACCATCGAGAAAAAGACCTTTCTCATGACCCAGTTTGGTATCCCGGAGGACCATATCTTCTCCAGCCGTGACACGACCTTCGCTGATGGAGTCATGAGGATGACAGCTGGGAAGGGAGTCGATGTGGTCATGAACTCGGTTGCAGGCGACGCCCTTCGGTTAACCTGGTCCTGCATTGCCTCCTTTGGACGGTTCGTTGAATTGGGGAAAAGGGATTTCAACATCAATACCCGGCTGGAGATGAGTCGCTTTGAGAAGAATGTTACCTTCGCCTCGGTCAATCTGGTTGGTCTGCTCACTGAAAAGCCGGATTGGAGCGCTGAAGGGTGGGCGGAAGTCATGGCCATGATCCGTCAGGGTAATCTCAAACCCCCTTCACCCCTCACGATCTACGGCTTCTCGGAGATCGAGTATGCCTTGAGGACAATGCAGACGGGAAAACATATGGGAAAGCTGGTTGCCGTGGCTCGACCCGAGGAGGTGGTGAAGGCAACGCCATACAATACAAGAAGACGACTGTTTCGATCCGATGCAACCTATTTGTTAGTCGGAGGCCTCGGGGGCATTGGTCGAGCTACGGCTATGTGGATGTTGAATCGTGGCGCAAAGAATTTCATCTTTGTTTCTCGAAGCGGCATGGCAAGCCAGGACGCAAAGGAGCTGGTTGGAACATTGGAGGATCAGGGAGCCAGGGTGAAAGTCTTCGCCTGCGATGTTAGCGATGCTCAAAAGTTGGAGCATCTGCTGGCTCAGAGCAAGAAAGACATGCCTCCCATTCGTGGTGTGATCCAAGGTGCCATGGTGCTTAGGGTAGGTCCTTCTTCTCTTCGTCTTGCCATACTTCGTCCAGCCATAATCCATCCATGACCCATACAAGCTAATCTGATCAATCAATCTAGGACTCTCACTTCGAAAAATTGACCCTAGAAGATTACAACGCTACGATTCGACCCAAGGTGCACGGCACGTGGAATCTCCACCATCTGCTTCCGAAAGAGCTGGACTTTTTCATCATGCTCTCTTCCCTGAGTGGAGTCATTGGACCCGTTGGTCAAGCTGCCTATGCCGCAGCAGGGAGCTTCCTCGATTCATTCGCGAGGTATCGAAACGGCCTTGGCCTTCCAGCCATCACGCTAGATCTCGGCGTGGTGATTGACATAGGCTACGTAGCGGACAACGACAAATTGAGAGAAGGGCTAGAAAAACAAGGCTTCGACCCCATCAATGCAGACGAGGTCATGTCTTTGATTGAATCGGCGATCATCAAGCCGCGACGAAAGGGTCCATTAGCGCAGACCGTCACAGGTCTGGGTACCTGGAGTAGTGAAGGTTCTCGAGGCTCCTTGGTTCAGCCCTTCTTCTCCCACTTCCGCAGAATGGCCCTCGCAGCCAAATCTGAAAAGCCTGCCAATGATGGCCCTGGCACTGCTGCGGGCTCAGCAAGGGAGCTTTTGTGTGCGGCTACTTCACTCGATGATGCCGTTACCAAGGCGTGTGGTGCCATTATCACCAAGATGTCGGCGCTGTTAATGATATCGGTTGAGGATATCGATTCCTCGAAATCCATGTCGGACTACGGTATGGATTCTCTCGTGGCGGTGGAAATGCGGAATTGGCTCTTCCGAGAGATGGATAGCACTATTCCCATCTTGGAGCTGCTTGCTAACGATTCGTTGCTTAATCTTGCGGCGAAGATTGTGAAGCGTTCTAAACTAGTCGATCTTAAGAGATTTTAATTTAAAACTTGGATAAATGATGTAATGAATTATTGAGTACAGGCACTGATTGCGTAGAATAGAATGAATAATGTATATTTAAGTATTTTGTTCAATAGATAGTTTTCATTTGATCCTTCTTAGGGAGAAGAGTGAGTTGACTTAGCTTCCTGCTGTGAACACTCGGGAATGCGTGTTCCTATCATTGATGAAATAGGTAGTAGATATAAGAAGACGGAATGGCCGTTCTACTTATACGGAAGTTGTTGACCGAAATGGTCTAATATATGGGTGGAGCAGAATGAATTGAATTGCTCTGTCTATTCAAATATTGGCAGAAAGGGTAGCTAAATAGACAAAATGAGCTCGCATCGCAAAGAGTACTAATTCCTATACAAAATGGCAGTTTTACAATGACATGGAATTAGTCAAAGAGTGATACGATTTTGTAGTTGCTTTTTCAGAAAAGCCCACTTATTGCTCGCAACATGAAGATATACTGAAACTGCCCAACACGTGATTTTGGGCCAACAGGAAGTGTTACACCTCTAAATAAGGTATGAGTACTCCGTAGAGAGATTGTTATACTAAGAAGTCTCTAAAGGCTATATACTATACACTTATATAGAGATAGTTAAGATCTTATAACTAAAGTAGAATAAAGATACTCTGTACTTAAAGTACTGTAAGAAAGGTTCTAGGTTATCTTTAGTAATTTTAATTAAACTGACGACCGTTGTGTAGATTCTAGATCAAGAGGCTAACTCTATGAGGCTCCGCCATCTGCGTGAGTTGGGCTCGCTCCACTCTAAAAGGTAAAAAAAAAAGACATTAATGAAGGAGTGTACAGCTTTTATTAAAGCAGAGCTGCTGATAAAGGAACAGCGGAGGTTAGAATGAGGCTATATTGGTCGACGATTAGAGTCCTTATTATTAGTATAGCGGTTAAGACCTATTATATACCTAACTTAGCTAGTAAGGAAAGATAGCTAGTAGCAGGGAGATTCTATTATTAGGACAAATCAAAAGCATCGCAAATGTAGGCGGTTTATTAATATAGCTAAATATATAGGCTCGTGCCCAGGTAGCAGTTAAATATAACATTAAACGTAAGTAAATTAACATAACATGAGTAGCATATAATGGCGCACGTCGCCCTACCATTGTACCTGTTATAGTTTTAAGTTTTATAACAGAAGGCTATAATTAAATCCTTGCTACTGTTAGGTATAAATTATTTAAAATTATAGTCGCCTAACTTCCAAGGTTGTAATCTTACTTTTTGGAAG
>JAJONI010001817.1:0-10136 GCA_022190145.1 Pezicula rhizophila | reverse complement strand
CAACAATATGACTATAATAATTACACAGGAGCACAATTCACTTAGTTCAAGTAACTCGAATTAAGTAAATTACTCTAGCAAAGGACCTCATACTATTGGTTTTAGACTGTATACTATACAACGGAACATTTTACAAATTCTATAGGACTCGTTATCTATTTTAGGAAAGACCTTGCGGCAATTGATTCGGGAATGGCTTTTTTGCATGTAAGATTATTCGCGGATACATGGTGAGAGGCTAATAATACCCAGTTGTAAGACTGGAGAGTGAGATAGATATTAGCTTGAATGGGGGAATGTGTTGGTCCGTTGTTAATTGTCACATGTTGGATAGTGAGGATTTGAAATAAGAGTTTCTACACAAGCTTGATTTTGATTATATTCCTTGATTGAAAAACTGTTTGGCATTGATCGTATTATTCGGGGAGTATGTTACAGACCAGACGTTGGCGAAAGGGCTTCCATTAGAAAGGGGACATACCTAGAAGAACAGAATGAAATATACGACTATCGAATGTGTAGCGTCTGCATATTGCAGTTCATCAACATAAGAGCAAAATGACGGGAATAAGAAAGCCAAATACTAACCAGACTTCTCCGAACTTCGCATTGTTCCGTTTCGTGTGGCCTGAGAGTGAGATATACAGTATTCAAATCAGTATAAGAATCTTTTCTTTTGGGCCTGAAAGCTTCATCTAGGTAACCTACTCATACATTATCGCCCGCTAATTCGAAGAAAAGGTTGCAGGGCAGATTCGCTTAGAATTTGTAATTTCTCTCCTTCCTCTCGCCCCTTCTCTCCTCATCCCGCTTCTGCTTCTTTCGACTCTCGGTTGCAATCATGTCACTCAAATCTTCGTCATAATTCCAGCCCTTCTCATTTTGTTCGGCTTTCTTTTGGGCTTCAAATCTCCTCCTTACCTCATCCTTGCTTATACCATCATCGTTCTGCAATGCGTCTGGATCGAGAGCCACATCGACATCTCCAGGCTTCTTCCGCTTCCGACTGTCGTCCTCCTGGCCAAGTACCGGTAGGTGTGCATTTTGTGCATTACGAACATCGTAAGCGCGGTCACCACCGAAGAATCCCTCTGCACGGATTTGTCGCTCTGGAATGACTGTGTACGCGGATCTGGGATGTGTGGATTCCTCAGTCTCAGTGCCTCTTTTTGTCTTGCGGAGATCAAAATCGCCACTGACGCTTGCTTCACCGGGGTATTCTGATGGCACCGATGAAGCAAGTCCACTAGGCGTCTCTAACCCGCTGGGAGTTTGCAGACCAGCGCCAATATCCTCTTCATGATCCTCGTCCTCTTCTTCCTCATCACTTTCTTCCTCTTCAGACTCTTCATCTGGTGCTTGCAGTTCTCCCCAAAGAGTCCGTTCAATTGGTTCACCGGCCTGGTTGTTGACCTGCGGTTGGAGGACGCCGAAAATATCTCCACCATAAAGCGGTCTGTTGAATTCATCGACTGGGGGTTTGCCATATCCACCGGGATGGAAACCCCAGGCACCTCCAGGTGGCGGCGGAGCATTGAGGCCAGGGATCTTAAGAGATGGGTAGGAAGGTGGTGGGCCAAATCGCTGTTGATTGATCAGCCATGGTGGTGGAGCTCCGGGTGGGATATTGAGAGCTTCTTTCAACTCATCGCTCAACTCGCCAGGACGCAGATGTCGTAAATTTGTCTCATATTCCTTGCCCTCGTAATACACCTCACCATAGCGCGTTAGTTCCGGCTTTGTCTGAAACCGGAAAAATGCCTCGTACAATTTTTGATAATCAATATCCAACTTTCCCATCTTTGGCTGGACTCTCTCCCGTTGCTTCTGCTTTAAACTTGCTGAATCCTGCTTCTCTAATACTGCGTCACGCATTTCAGCTATGCCAGTCTCTTGAATGAATTTGGGGAGTGAAAACGGCGCCTTCTCAACGCCACGTTTCGAGGATAGATATTCTCTCTTCAGTGACCAATGGCTTGGAACTGGAACGACGTTTCGGTAGGCTTTAAGATGTACGAGCAATCTGGGGTCTGATGCTGAAGTATCCGTCCAATCTACAATCTCCGGTTTCTTTACCAGTGCCTTCAATTCTGCGACAGATAACTGATCTCGCTTCTTTCTCTTTTTCTTGGATAGTTTCGGTTCCTTATCTGCTTCATCATCTTCATCTGGAATCTCGTCGTCGTCATCGTAAAATACTTGGCCTTTGTCCGCAATATCGGCTTCCTTAGCAGCCTCGTCCTCTTCTGCCGTCGCGCCAAAGCGATCCATTATTTCCTTGAACACGGCGTAATTCGGATCATTCTCGCTGATTTCGAACGTGGGCTCATCGGGTGCCGATGATTCTTCTGACTTGGCTGGCTCTGATTCAGCCTTTATTGGCTTGGTCTCCGGTTCTGGGGATGGCTTAGCCTGTAGTCTGTTAGATATTTGACTTGAATGAAATAAGACAGTATCGTGGTGACAAACCTGCACTTTCTTCTGTTCCTTCTTCTTTGCCCGCCGCATCTGGTTCTTGGTCATCTTCGGTGCCATCTTGACTATGGGGCGAGCACAATGCTCGTAGATAGATTTAGAGACGCGTCAATCTGGCAGCGATCTGAGGCAATTGAAGACTAAAGGTTTACTCTATAACAACAGTGATAATTTCAAGTGTCGTCGAGTGTTCGTGTAGAAATTAGAGTTGTTTGCGCTTCATGTTTTCTTCAGGCGCAACTTCACACTTGACTACTGAACTTGCGACTTCTCCAAATACGGACTAGCGCCTAAAACGGAATACCTATTAATCCTTCCGGAAAGTGGAAACTTTCAGATAAACGACCTCGAGCGTGATGGAGTCCAAATTTAGAAATTGGAGATGTAGATCTATATGTTTGCGAAAGAACGACGACAACAACAATATGCTGCAACAGCAATGATTCAGCCAGACGGGCGTCACAATCGTTATTTTCAATCATAATGCCTCACTCAACGAGAGCGCTTTCAATGACCCGGACATCAGAGTTGAAATTTTCTGATGGTGGATCGAAAGACAACAGTAACAACATGCGCAAGTCAATGGAGAAGTTCCCCAACCACGTTGATCCGCCGGACGGTTATGCGTCAAGTCCGAACAGACAACAGAATGGGTACCTCAATGGCAATATGCAACCTGCGGATCGCTGGCAACCAAGGAGGGATAGTCGCGTAGGAGAGCTGTCGTGGGCAAATGGGAAGACAAACACGAACGCTGGAGGGAGGAGCCATGGCAGACAAAAGAGCTTGGGGGAGGCGTTAAGAAATGTGCGGACAAGGAGAGGAAGCATGAGCGCAAATGTACATGAGATTGGAGACGCCTTAAAAGCGCCTGTGTCCCCAAAGTTGATAGTGCGTAGTCTAACCACCCCCCCTAAATCAAATCACAAGAGTAATCACTGATAGATGTAGGCCCTTTGCGTCATATGGTACTCATCAAGTGCCCTGACAAATACCTCCTCCAAAACCATATTAAACGGCTTTCAATACCCTGCAACATTGACTATGGTTCAATTTGGATTTGTCGCCACCCTATGTCTATTGTTCTCATGGCTATCCACGATATTTCCCTCCATGAAGCAGAAAGTTCCATCTTTACGACATGGCATAAGATACCCGACCCGCGAGGTCATAAAAACCACCTTACCGTTGGCAGCATTTCAGATTGGTGGACACCTGCTGTCATCTACTGCTACAGCCAAAATTCCCGTCTCCTTGGTACATACTATCAAAGGACTTTCACCTCTTTTTACCGTCTTCGCCTACCGTGCTATTTTCAACATCCGCTACCCCATTGCAACATATCTTTCTCTTATCCCTCTTACGCTAGGGGTCATGCTCGCTTGCTCAGCCGAGTTCAAAGGAAACATTGTTGGGATCTTCTACGCCTTACTTGCGGCTCTTATCTTTGTCACACAGAATATCTTTTCCAAACGTCTCTTTAATGAAGCTGCAGCAGCTGAAGCAGCGGGACAACATGTCCAGTCCCGGAAGCTCGACAAGCTCAACCTTCTGTGTTACTCTGCAGGCTTAGCCTTTGTTCTTACTGCACCAATTTGGTTCTGGTCTGAAGGAATGACCCTCTTGAGCGACTTCTTTCACGATGGCAGCCTCGATCTTGAACAACACCCTGAAGCCTTGGATCATGGTCGTCTTGCCCTTGAATTCGTCTTTAATGGGTTCTTCCACTTTGGACAAAACATCATCGCCTTTGTCCTGCTCTCAATGGTCTCACCTGTTACCTATTCTGTTGCTTCACTTATAAAACGAGTCTTCGTTGTGGTCGTCTCTATAGTCTGGTTCCGGAACTCTACCACACCAATTCAAGGTTTAGGCATTGCACTGACCTTCTTTGGCTTGTATCTTTATGACCGTACATCTGACAGCAACAAAGCCGATCGAAAAGCGAAGATGATGAATACAAACCAGGAGTCTCTCCTTCCAACCACCAACAATAGCCAAGCTCCAGCATTTGAGCATAGCCCAATGAACGGTTTATCTAATGCACACCCCTACAAAAATGGCTATGCACTTAGTACCTCAACCGGAGAAGATAGCAAGAAGACTGACGATGGAGGACGTGTAGGCCGAGCAAGAGGCGTGAGCAGCGCTGCTTGGTTACCACCGGGAACTCGCCAAGAAGAAACATGGCGACCCCGAGAAGTCTCCGTATCAGGAGCAAACGGTAGTCGTGTACAGTAGTATGCTGCGTCTAGCGATTTGGGATAGATGGGATAGAAGGGAACGAAATAAATGATATACAATGCAGAAGGGCAATAAAGGGATCAAACCATTGATCAAAAGTACATACAGGCGTTAATTTGGAGATTATGAACGATATTCTTTACAGTCTTTGTAATATATAGACGGTGACTTGACTGCGACCGGTGTTGTTGTGTCTTTTGATTACGAATACCACGACAGCAGGAGCAGGAAAGGAGATGTATGAGTTTCTTGTAAGACTTTAAATATTTATTTTGGAGGCCGTATACTGGCTGAACTCGCATTTAAGACTAAATACAGTAAAGGTTCGTCCGAAATACAATCCAAGATGCGGCCGCTAGCGGCAGGCGCATTCCAAAATTCCACGTCCATCAACATTCACGTCTGTCAAGCTATTTACAAAAGCGACCAATTCAGAAGAGGAAACTACAAATCAGTTGTAGAACAGGTTCTTAACCCTTACGCCGCAGCCATGGATAGAGACCGGGACAGACGCGACAGAAGGTCAGTGCCATATGTTCTTAGCAATTCCCCTTTTTGTCTTGCAACGAGCGTTTGCTGGGCGTATGCCTGGTCATGGCATAGCAAATGGGTGGACCGCACAGCATTGTCAAGGGCGCGCAGGAGATGCTATCACATAGTTCACAGCAGTTAGGTGGAATAGTGGGGTTTATTAAGGATACGCAGAGGCCACTGCCTACAGCTGCATGGGAAAGCCGACTGCACAGGAACGGGAAGACCTTCTACGTGGACCACAACACACGAACAACGACCTGGAAGTTTCCCTCCAGCGATCATTTGCTTGCGTCGACTGAACCAATCAACTATGAACCTTGTACCTTCTGCCCCATGTATGGAGAGGCTTGCAGTGGGCAACGTCTATGCCAAACTTGCCCTTCCAGAAACACAAGTCTGTTTATGAACTGCAAAGATTTGCAGACGTCGGCAGAGATAGATGCAGATATGGTCAAGAAATTCCCTGCTTCTGTATGGGCCAAAAGAATCAATCTATGATGAGAAAGCCCAGGCCAATAATATGAGAAATCGAGAATCCCGCCGAAGGGAGGCAAAGGCCAAAGTTGCGGGCACAGCTATGGAAGCTTCCACTGATAGACAAGCCATATACAATTCTACTATCACGACATTACCCACCAAAGCAGCTCCTCTAGTTGGAAGCTTTACATGTGAGGCTTTATTCGAATCTACAAATATAACTCCAATAAGTGGGCGATGAGTGCATTGTGTACAGCAGTATGTCTTGCAATCAAAGGCCCTTACTTTAGAGTCTAACCGTGCTCCTGAAGCGTTAGATAGGCAAGTTTCTTCTCATCTTTACTTTGACCCTATAATGTAGCCAGCTGTCATTTTGAATTACTCAAACTAACTAAGTGATTCAGCACAAGCATCAAGTCGCAAACCCCCCTAGCGAGAAGATACCCGTAGATGAATCCGTTCGCCTACGAGGCGGTGGAGGTTCAAATGAGGACTTGAATTGGAATATGGAAGAAACTTCAGCCGAAAGATAGCTTCAGTCTTGGAACCAACAGTCTTTTTCAATTCACCACACAGATTTGTCTTCGAACCCGGCTAGTGCCAATTTCGATATCGTACACGGCCGGCCAGCTGATGGTCAAATATCTCTGCACATTACTAACTTAACACCACATAGATCGGACACTCGTGGAGACGGTGAAGTTACCAAGATGGGTGGCGGAGAGTCTTACAGACCGTCTGCACGTCCTCGTTCTCCAAGGACTGATACCTTTCGGTCTGATCGCCACAGAGATCTATCCCCACGGAGAGACAGAGCGCGCTCTCCACCACTGAGAGAACGTGCCCGTACACCAGCTAGTGACAGCTACTACCCCAACGCCAGAGATCGCTCTCCACGTAGAAGATCAAGGACACCTCCATACAGACCAAGAGAGCGCACACCTCCTCGAGACGTCTCTAACTGGCGCGCCAGAGAAAGGGCACGAACACCACCCCGAGCAAGATCACCTCCTCGAGCGAGATCCCCCCCACGCGCAAGAAGCCCTCCTAGACGATTTTCACCGCGAAGAGATGACGATAGAAGGGAGAGGCCAAGGTCACCAAGGTATGTAGTATACGAAAATATTCTTATGATCTTTACTCACAGCTCATCTAGGCGAAGATCACGCTCTCCATACGATCGCCAACGACCAATGATACGCGTTAGATCACCTATTAGATCTCCAGCTGGTCCCACTCGTCGTGGAAGATCTCGTACACCTGATCGTCGAGATATTCGTATACCGACTGGTCCAAGCTCAGCCACCTGGAGACGTCAACGATCTCCCTCACCAGCTCGTGATTCGGAACGGTCATCAGATAGAACATCTGGCAACAATTCTCGACGCTCTTCCCCCCCGGTCCATCCAAGCAGAGTTCCCTTAACCCAATCAGCATCGCGCGATGAGCGCCCCAGTGCTCGATCTCCACGCTCTCGCGACCGATCGCCTCCTGTTCAACATACGAACTTGGTCCACAGAGATACCGGACGGGAGTCTGCGCGATCAACTCCGATTGAGCGTTCGCCTGTCAGACAGGCTGTTCCAAAATCACCGCCACGTGGACCTGCAGCTGGATTTAGGCCACCAACTGGACCTAGCGGTAGTCGAAACTTCACAGCACCCACAAGGTCACCGCTATCAGCTCCGCCTACTACAACACCAGTCCCGGTGTCTGCCCATAATAGGCCTGAACCGGCAATTACGGCGCCACCTACAGGTCCTCGTGCACAAACTCGTGGGCCTTCATACATGAGGGGTGGTAGAGGATCCTTTACCAGTGACCGTTCACTTCGACCAGACACTGCGTCCTGGGGAAACGTACCTTTGAGCAGGCCTTCTACAGACACTCCTCGTGGAGTTCCACCAGTGAATCGGACAGCATCCACCTCATCGCCAACGGCTCCAGCACCTACTGGACCTTCAGGGATCCCAACAGGCCCCAGAGCTGGGACTGCTGTCTCATCACGACCATCACTCCAACCTGCATCAAGCATTTACGGAAGAAACCAACAATTTAATAGCGCAGCAACACAGCCTAGAGGACATCCAGCCATGGCAAATATCACTCCCATAATTCCTGCCGGAAGGATTGATCCCACAGCCTCCGGTATTCCTGCCGATATTGAAGCCAGATTGAAGAAGAGGCGAGAGGAAGAGGAAATATTGAGGGCGGATTTGCAAGAGAAGCAGGAGAAATTGAATAAAGGCTTGAAACAATGGGATAAGCTGTCAAGAGAAAGCGCCAGCTGGGCATTGAAGAGTGAGCTTAGCGAGAGACACGTCAGAACCTTGGCAGGCGAGGGTGTTGGCGGCGCTGCGTTTTAAGGGGTTTGCATCCCGGGCAGCATTATGATGGGCAGAGCCTACGGTCGAAGAATTTTAATTTTCTTTTGCCTAGTAGCTGATTCAAGAGCTTTTTACATGAGCGTGGGCGTTGGGGCTGGGATCAATGAATCACCTGGTTCAACCTTTTGGGAGAGTGGTAATGTCCCAGATTGGTTTGTACAAACAGTGTAGGATTAATGGGAGTATGAATGCATCATTATTATTCAACTTCTGAAGCAGCTCTACCTGAGATAACTGAAGCCTAGTTCACTTCTTCCCCGCAGTGCTACTGTTAATATCTCACCCATCTTGGAATGCTTTGATTGCTAACGCGGTTCATGACCTTCGGAAAGCAATTGTTCATCAAGCCAGCCCGCTTCTGGAATAGGGCACTTGATTCCGGTATTTAATTAGAGTCAAAAATAGGTTACTTAGGGTAAATTCGATGTCCACCATATCTAAAAGGCATATGTTAGTTTCACGCCATGTCGAAATTGTGATGTAAGGGAGCTTACCCCACGGCCGACGCATGTGTAAACTGTCTAGCTACTTGGAAAGACTCAAATAACTTCACCTTAGTCAGGCAGGACTGTGCTGTTCTTTATAAAGTTTATTCCTTGATTCCTTTGTTTTCTTGTGCTTATGCTCCTACATGGACCAAGACCGCCTACTTGTCCTTGGTACTTCGAGGCATGTTCGCTGGAAATAGGACAACACAGTCGGCTGCTTTGTCTATAATTACATGCTCCGCGCCACCCTCATAGACGTACAGCTTGCCGTCCTTGTGCTCCACCATGGCAATCAGTTTATCGAAGAACTTTTCTCTGTACATGTTGAAGGCTTTCTGGAGGGCATCGCCAGCACGGTGGATAGTCTTACGCATCTGAAGACGCTTGCAGAGCTTCTTGTGGTTGGCCCCGTCTTTCGTTTGGCATTCGGTACTGCAGCATGGGGCTTTCTCAACGGGGATTCCGCTGTGAGCAGGTATTTCCTTGAAAGCCCTACAGGTTTGGGTTGTTGGCACGTGACAGTTGGCGCATGCCGTTTGAAGTGATGGGGAGTCAGCCATATTGATTGCATTTCGATGAAGTGATGACTTCGGATGAAATGAGTGAGAGACGATTATTATTGAGATGATTTGGATCTACCTTGGTGAAATTGATATTGTCAACCCTCAAAACTCAGTACAATGTCTCTGCAAGACAAATCGAAAGGTAATTGCAAGCTCAATGAGAGCGGAAATAAGTTGTAGTTATCTGCCTCCACGAAGCTGATGTTGTCCGCATCAAAATATATGGCAGACGGCAAACAAGGCCATGTCGTCATAGTTGTGGTGGCTATTGTTGTCAATGAGTGAAGAGCCGAATAAATATTTAGTTCCATCTCACATCGAGGTAGCGGTATCCCTCAAACTCACCTTCACAGCTCGCTTAATTTCAAACTCAGCGAGGACGACAGAGCGCCAAAAGAGTAGAAAAATCCAAAATAATAGGAAGAGCAAAATCAACGTATATTCTAGGTTCAAAATAGCAAAACTGTAGACACAGAAACCAGGCGAACTGATTTTTTGTATTTGGCGGTAACCTCTTCAGAGGGAGCTCCTGGAGCTTTGCTTTTACATCCGTGGCAACCAACCCAATTTTTGGTGTTAGTTATCTATTTGTGAGTTGCAACTGTGTGCGTTCAACTGAACTTACAGGTGCTACATCTCGGTTTGGCGACGGAAGAAAGTTCACTATTGGAATTTATGTAGCTAATACGGTAGCGAGAAAACAAAATCAGGTGTCACTAGGTACGTAGCTACGCAAATGCCGATTTCATTCGAGCCAACACACTAAGACTCGCTCGTTCGTTCTGTTTTACAGCTTATTGAATACAGCCAAAATGCTAATATACTTCGGCCATATGATCTCCTGATGGTAATTGACTTGACTTTAGTAACCTGCCTAGTTCATTTGATGATTAGGTGATGGTACACTTATGTATCTCGAATTGCTATTGAGATAATTTGGCACAGAACGAACGGTTAGAAAGGATAAT
>JAJONI010001816.1:0-10137 GCA_022190145.1 Pezicula rhizophila | reverse complement strand
TTCATAAACACACCGGTACGTATCTCTGAAGTTCTATAAGTAGTTCCACGAAAGAAGATAACATTATCAATTTATAAAAAGCACCGTAGTAAGAATGTATTAAATAATTTCTCTTTATTGAATATTAAACATCAAGGGGTATCTATAATGCATGAAAAGCCACCACCAGAAGAATCGTAAGCTCATACACTCCATGATCATCAACATCACATCACTTCCCAAATTTGAGACCCCATCCCAAACCAATTACCCTAAAGCAATAACCAGATCGCCGTATAGGAGAAATAGAAACAAAGAAGGGGAGAGTGCCTCCCCAGACATTTTAAGGCAAATTGTCGCCACCAATGCTGAAGGGCTGGGCTCGCGCCCAGACTTGAGACCTTCTCTCTGTGTAATTATATTCGGAAGACAGACGAAATCCCAACGCTATGCAACGCTAAATGCGGATTGGAAAGAAATATCAGGTAAGTATAGAAAAGAAAATGTACCTCCATGCCTTGTGTTGCATTGAATGGTGTTTAGACACTAGCAGTTCTTCGCCTCGGCACAACTGGTTTCTGTGCATAAGCAACCACCAGCTTGAAATTCGTACTCCACTTTTCACACTCCCTGAGTAGCATCTCATCATTGAAGATGCTTCTGCTCACATCGCCACCAGGCATGACGCCCATTTCGTAGCAGCGGGTAAACCACCAACGTCCAACTTTCGCAACCATCTTCGTAATACCCTCATCTCCGGCTTCCGATTCGTCTTTCATCATATCAGCCAAGGACAATTCTTCTTTGGGTTGAGCTGGTTTGGACATCGACGTAGAAGTTGCTGTGGACGTTGTTGGGGAAATGATACTAGCGACAGGTACTCCAACCTTGCAGCTCTTAATGTCATGAAAGCCACGCTTGCCAATTGCGCGAAGAACAGTGTCGGACGCCGAGGCAAGTGATGTATTTGGGTCAGCAACCTGCATCTTGACTTTTAATCCTCTGACGGCACGTCGTGCTCGATTGCCCATGTTCATCATATCCAAGTCCAACATACTTATCTCTAGGTATCCTGCCGGTTTCAAAACTCGCTTCGATTCCGCGATAATGCTGCGGTAAGCGACCTCAGAGCAGGCTGTTGGAAAGCGGTATACGACCATGGAGAAGAAGTCTCGGGAGAAGGGGAACTTGTCAAGATGGTTGGTATATTGTACTTGTCGGTGGTTTTCAGGGGTTAGAGGAAAGGAAGCGCCTGAAGAAGGGGAGAGGGATGCTTGGAGTGGACGTGTAGGGCTGAGGTTGTAAAAAGTCGCATTCGGGTAAGTTTCTGCAGCATAGAAGGACCAGTCATCTGTTTGTTGTTAGTACAGGTATACGGTTACGAGGAATCAGGACACTCACCATTACCAAGGCCATCAATAACAAGGATGGAATGGTTTTTTGCTGCTCCGTCTAGTTGCAGTAACTCTTCCCGAGCAGGACTGAAAAGAACATGCCCAAATGTAAGCCACTTGCTCACAGTCATTGAGCCAACCCGAAGATTAACTTGTTGGATCGGCGAATTCTGTTCCTGTTCTAGAATCGTGATTAATCTTGAGTCTGTAGAAGTTCTCGAGTTCTCTGTAGCAGATTGTGACTTTCGCGAACATGTGCTGCTATGCGACCCACGCTGAGGTTTCTTGTCTGAGTCGCCGCCAACGGAGTTATTACGATCACCATAACCGGAGAAGAAGTCGGTAAATGACATTGGAGTTGTGGGCGAGGGGATTGCTGTCAAAGCCTCTTTGAGTTTCGCGTTCATCTCTTGGCTATACACACTGGACGAAGTATTGGACTGTCCAGGAGGGCTGTCGTCTTTGATGACTTGTTCTGTAGTAAGTGTCGGAGACTCCTTTGGTTTTTCCTGGCTCTGTTTGATGGCCGAACTCTCGTAACTTTCGTACTGAAACGGAACGCCATGTGATGAGGTTGCAGATGGAGGTACCTTTGGGGTGTCATCACGTTCAATAAGATCATCATATTCGTCCCAGATTTCATCTTCTTCCAATTCTGCATTAACTTCGGGGATGACGGCAGTTATTCCAGTATAGCTTATACCACCAGAGCTGCTTGTGGTTGTCCCAGAATTTTTACGCAGTGAGAAAGCAAGGAAGTCTGAGTGGCTTGAGGATGATTCCCTGGATCCATGCCGATTCTTTGGCTCCTTATCTTCTTTGGCGTTGGAAGACTCTGGTGTTGATGGCTTCTCAGGGCTTGGCCCAAGGCCAACTGATTCCTTATCGAATAAAGGAGGGTCGTTCAAAGGCTGCAGCATACTGACCCTAGCGAAGGGTCTGGAAAATGACTTTGGTGAGGTTTGCTCGGGTCTCGCTCGAACAACGTTGGGGATCCTTCCAACCTGTGGCAAACGACTTGGACGAACTGGTGCATTTGCTTTTGTAAGGTTAACCTCTGGTTGTGGTATATCCAGAGTGATTGGTAGTGGCTGTGGCGCAGAATACACAATCGGTACTGTAGCAAGATGTGCGAACTCCGGAGGTCCTTCCATTTTAACTTCATCCATTCGTTTGAGATTTGCTGTGTAGTTTTTGAATTGAAGTTCGTCTAACTCTTCATTTGTCAAGTCGATAACCTCTGCATCACGAAGAATATCTTCAATATCTATACCTTCCGTATCTTGTTGTTCATCTGAGGAGTCCATCATTGCGTAGTGAGGCATCAGTTTGGGAGGTGCATTGTTTACCACAACCTTCACTGCAGCTGGTTCTCGAGCCTGTGACTCAGAAGACTTGTCAGACCTGTGAAAGAAATTCCATTTCTTGGGCTTCTCGGGTGATTTAGGGCGCTTGGATAACTTCTTGGGAACTGAGCGTTGACTTCCTCTTTGAAGTTCAGCCTTCCTATCCAGCTGCGATTCCTCAGACATAATACTTGTGTCCAGGCTACTCACAGAAGAAGATATGCCGATACCGGGAATATTGAGTGGTTCTGGTAGCTTGAGCGGGAGCGAACCTGCGGAGTTGTTAAGTCTTTGTATGGACCGACGGAAAGCCAGCGAGGGCTTGGAAACCACATCGTCAATGCTGTCGGATGGTCGCCGTCCTCTCGGTGCGATACCTGATACTCGTCTTGGAGCTTCTTTGGGAAGTGCTGATGGCCAAAGCGTAGTACGTGATACCTCATTACTCAAGCTTGACTTGGAAGATACCTGCGATGAGCTACCCTTTGATTCCATGCTTGGACGTTCAAGTAGCAGACTTGTATTGCTCTCCGAGCGGCTGACTTCCGAGCTTGCATTACTATTTTGGATGATTTCTCCGCCTCCAGCAATGACCACAGGGCTCATCCGTTCCAGGAGAAAAGGATCGAAGGCACGAGTACTTGCAAAGCTGTCTTGCGACGCTGAGGTCCCTGCACTGAGACTTCGATCTCGGCTTCTGTTCGTAGCAACTGCACTTGTGCTTCTCCCCCGCATGGCGTATCTTCCATAGCCTTCATGCCCTGTTCCAGCTGCCGGTCCTTTCCTTGGGCCCCTTTCCTTGGTCTCAGCCCTGGCAACTTCAGGCGCAGTCTTTGTGCGTCTGCCGAATAGACCGAATCGGGATTTAGGGTTCGCAACACTAGGACTTGGTGTTCGAGTACCTGTTCCTCTTGAGTTGGTGGTAATTTGTTGCGGCTTGAGATCAGGAACGATCCCAAGACCTCTTGGAACTGACATGGCCTCAATAGGAGAAGATGTCGAAAGCGGAGACATGAGCTGTCCCTGGAGTGGAGATGGAATTACACCTCGAGGCAGAGAACTTCGTCTTCTAT
This sequence comes from Pezicula rhizophila, assembly GCA_022190145.1. Taxonomy (NCBI): domain Eukaryota; kingdom Fungi; phylum Ascomycota; class Leotiomycetes; order Helotiales; family Dermateaceae; genus Pezicula; species Pezicula rhizophila. Next base: position 6,345 of record JAJONI010001816.1, on the reverse strand, counting down.
CTTGCGAAGGCTTGACACTGGCAAGGTTGCTTTGAATTACCGTCATCGACTTTCCCAGTTGAGAATTTAGGTCAGGAGCACCCTCCCGGCTGGGTCGCATGGGCGGAGTACTGGAACTTTGTGCTTGTGGGACAGCCTTGCGTGGCTTAGGAGACCCATCTGAAGAAGCCGACTTTTGCTTTATGGATGCAGTTGCTAACCTAGTAGGCAATTCTCGCTCTCTGGGAGGAGTTATGAATTTAGAAGACTTCCGGGGTGGTGGACTTGGTGGCAGTGGTGATAATCTCTTCGCTTTCTTCTTCACCTTCGACCTGTCACTATCTTTTACAGTTGAGTTCGAGGATGATGAATTCAACGATTCTCTTAACGCTGGAAGACCTTGATGATCAACCGTAGGCTCTTCGGCCTCAGAGGTGCTCCCAGTCCTCCTTCGAGTCACTGGGGGTCTGGTTGTGGCAGGACTTGCTTGCCGTAATCTTGGAGTGTGGGTCTTCACCGGCGCAACAATTCCGGGGGACTGAGAAGACATTGAAGTCGGTGTCGTATCTCTGCTGTAAGAACCAGGACCAGGTGATTCAGAAAATCGCGTTGACGGGCTGGCACTGTATCCACTTCCACTATAACCACTGAGACGATTGGGATGATTGCTGAGTCCAGAGTGTAACGGCGTTGCAGAATACTGAAAGGTCTGAGGAAGATCCTGAGTAGCAAGCTTGTGAGGAACTTCAGCATGAGGTCTACTTGGTATCGAATTCTGTTCCTGCCGATTGTGATACCTGTCCAACTCTGGTATTACCCGGGGTTGGGCGGAAGGCCGGATGATGGCCGTCCTGGTATAAATTTCGTTATATGCGTTAGCAGACTTCATTGAGGATTCAATGCTCTGGTAGTTCTTCGATGAGCTTTCTGACCATTTTGTAGGAGGTGAGGAGCCAGTGCGAACAGCCGGATCCCGTGGGGCTCCTGAGTTTGGGGCGATCGAGGAGGGCTTTCTCCTGAGCACATTACGAGATGACTTCCCCTTCAGCTCTGGAGCAGAAGCAGAGGTGGCAGGGGGAGCAGGGGAAGCAGCCCTTGACTTTCCAAAGCCAAGTCTTAATCCTGTTGTTTTGGTCTCTTGAGTAGGCCTCACAGTGGGTGACGGTGCACGAGTACTTGGTTTTGGCAGTGCTGTCTGATGCGATCGGGTCGCGTGCGTAGCCGGTGGTCTTCTGTGCTCTTTGTTCCCAGGCGACAGTGCCACATCGTCACTCCTCCTTTCTAATTGATTTTTTCCCGGCGGCATGTAGGCCCCAAGTCGCTTGGAACGTGTAGTATCACCTGGCCTTGTTGGGGGATCGAACCCGGACTGATACGATGCCATCCGTTCCTATTACTGTAACATCGCGTCTTGTTCGACCTTCGTGTATTAAATGTTATGAAGAATATCGGAACATGTGTGCCACGTTTGGGATTGAAGAAGGTAAAGTAAGGTTTGGGGGGTATTGAAGCTAGAAGATGTGCACGGTACCTGCTACTTTGTTAGCATCGTATATATATACATATATATATACATATATGCGTGTTGAGTTGAACTTACTTTTACTCTCAAGAATCTCAAGCTTCAACGATTATCTTGTCCGCGAGGACTCTGTCTCTAGATAAAATATAAAATACAAGCCGAGTGTATGCGCCGCTGGATAAAAATGAGGTTATAGTGCCCAATATATTCGCGAGGGGTAACAAGGAACTACCAGTAGGCTATAGGTAATATGAAGCACCGCCAGGATGTTGATATGGGACAGGGAAAAGTCGAGTACAAAACAATATAAAATAAATAAATAATGTCAACAAACAAGACAAGAGGTAGTAGTAGTAGAGGAGGAGTAGTGGCGAAGGTGGGCGCAAAAGGGTAGTTAAGGGTCCACTGCTTTGGAAAGGCTGAGGTGGTGGTGTGTGGGGAGGACCGGATTCGCGTGCGGACCACGCAGGGAGACAAGGCTTGATGGGCGAGCCGCTTGTCTCTCTGTTACCCAGGATTCGCACCCGACTTGGGAGACCAGGTAGAGTAAAGGGGAGGGGTGTGCTGAAAGACTACTGAAGTACGGGAAAGTATCGTAGCATACAGGAATGGTGTTTTGTCTTGTCTCAGTGCCGGCGCACATCGATTCAAGTACCCCCTTCGACTACTTAGTCTGGGTCCTTATCACGGCCTACCTATTAATCCATATATGTTGCCATATATTTAACTTGTGGCGCCGGGCCCCGTTTGCCTCCAGCAGAATGCCAGTAACGTGCAGGTGCCCCAGGTCAGATGTTTTCCATCTGTGCCTCTGGAGACGCCGGCACTGAAGGAAGTACTGGTAGGGACTGGAATAGAAGGGCCTTGCAGACGAAAGGATCCATGAAGCTGCTAGCGATGTTGGAAGGCTAAGGCTCCACCGCTACGAACCAGGACGAGCAGACGTACGATGATGGTAAAGGGCGCTGGACGCTGCAGATGCTGCGCCCACCTATACCGTAGGTCTCTGGATGAGCCTGCAGCAGTATTTGCATGGCCCAAGGCCTATAAGATGCAGGCACCCTGAGAACCCAAATCCATTCGCCGAGCGGTCAAGTTGAGAGGGGCACAAGTCTTGTGCAAAGTGTTGGTGAAAGATGCACGGAGCACACGGAGCCCACGGAGCCACGATAGACGCCCAGTCATCATTCGGTCGGCTAATAAATGACTACTAGTTCTACTGTTGAATTCGCGCTTGTCGATTAAGTGCGCTATTTCGGTGTCACTTGCCTGCTTTGTGGCGGTACTGCGCTTGTTCGGCTTGTCCTAATGACCTTTCGCATTGCATTATTATTGCTCGCTACGGTGGGAAAAAAAAGAGAGAGAAACTTGGACTTGGAAAAGGCCGCTGATATGCGACCGACTCTTTGTATCGATGTCAGCTTTCAGCAGCATAGGCAGCTACCTACCCAAGCCCACTGTCCCCAATCCATTTTGCTTTTTGGAGCTTTGATCTTCAACTCCTCGTACGCGCCTCTTACTCGCCCGCAAAACCGTACTCCCAGTTTGTTTGATCTGCCCGTTGCGGGAGGCCCGTATTTACAACCAACAGGTAGAATATCAAAGGATATCCTAGTTATCAAATCATCAAGACCACTATTATTCGGTCGGGTTGAGAAATGTACTTTAACCGTGATTCAAACTAGACTTTCTCGATTGTTCATTGGTGGTCTCAGGATTAATCATAGCCTATCGATCCGTCGAATTTTCGTTTCGGCGCCTCGCCAAATTCGAGGATGAGCTTCCCCTTCGTGCCTCTCAAACTCCTTTTTCTCAAGTTTGATATTGACTTTTCTCCACAAACGTTCTATGGATCATGCGGACGTCCAGTGATCGTTCAGAGATGCTATATTTCAAGGTATCATATTAGGGAAGACCTCCAAATGCGGAAATTGAGCGTTAGTTAGCCATAACAGCCTTTTGCCAGGTTATACATGGTCGGCTAGAGATGCCTGCAGCGTGCATGTTGATTCTTTGTTCGTAAAAGTATGTCTCAGGGGCTAGAATAATAGTAGAATTCGGCGGGCCGTATCTTCTGTACCCTAGACAGAGATGATGCCATAAATCCTGACTCACCAAAAAAAAAATTTAAAACCCAAAAATTAAGCCGTGGAATCCAACATCCCGCAAGGAATCTGTACATCTCAGATCACTTCCCGGCAGAGCTGAAGTTGTGCAGAAGCGAGAGGCGATTTCGATGCGCTGGCAGGCAATCATGACGATCCGTGGCGCAGTGTGTGCGGCTGTGCGCCACAGTCGATGAAAAAGAATTCTTCGTCTTTATGCAATTGACGTGGCAGGCAAATTCCTTCAGAGGCCTGGGAGTGCGAAAGAATGTCCTCAATTCTTCAAGTTCAATAATATTTCCATCAAGAAGATTCTGATATGGATATGTTAGCCCGATTCAAAGCCGCCCATGCTATTGGTGCCGCAGCCCGCAGCGTCTCGGACGGTTGTGCAAGGACGTTTATCGCTCAGCAGGGTTGTAGAGCCTCTAATTGGAGCGCTGATGGAGGGTATGGCTTTTCAAACTTTGGGTCGTTGAGAGTCATGTGATCACCAAATGGTGTGGTTTCTTTGTGGTTTCTTTGGCTGGAACTCAATCTCTTGGGACCGGATCAGGAAATTAATTGTTCGAGAGAGGAAACTTGCATATGTACAGCATCTTCTGTTGGTGGTTGTGGCACAGTGCATGTTCTCCAGTATTTTCATGCTCAGCTCTCCATTTTTGGAACCTATAAAGTCAACAGATCCAATCTTGCGATGTCCATTCGCTACATCTCTCCCTATCAAGGCCTTAACAGGAGTGAGCCCATCAACACTGAGGGGCACACTTGCTGGTCCAGGGTGGGGAAACGAACAGAGGTAACGGAACGGGTGCACGTTCCCCTTTCTATCTCCAATAATGAGACCATCAGAAGCCTATGAAGACATCAGAGTCCATCGTCGGCTCTTCATTCGTGTAGCGAACAATGTTGTAAGCCACACATTGGTTTACCCTACCCGTTGCGCAGAGAGTTCCAAGCTACTTCCTTTAGTCAGGTCGAATTGTCCGATGTCAGGCGGAAGATTAATCCGAAAAAAAACTTAGAAGGGGATGACCCTTGGAGGGAGGTAGATCGAGAGCCGTTCGAGATCATCCAAACATCCATGACCAGCATACGTGCTAGGAACTCCCTAGTCGGAAGGAAACCGAACATCCGTTCAGGACATAAAGGAACAAGTATACCAATCGAACAAACCGACATTGGGATGGACTCGCCACTGTTGGAGTAGATCTAGCCAGCTATGATGAGACGGCACTCAGCACGATATAACTCGCGAGGAGTACTACGCTGATATGTGTTCCGTATAGCGAGGTTAAAATATCAAAAATAGAACCCACCTTCGACTGTTCACGGTCCTCGTTTTCCTGGGAAAAGGTGAGATTCTTTTAGTAGTAATACATCCCAGCCCCGGAGCTACCCAGTCAAACGGAAGCAAAAAAGCCAATTTTAACCCGCGGATATAGAGCTTATGCATTCTGGAATCTTTTCGCTCGTGCCTCCGCCTTTGCTTTCTCAGTTGGATCGTCTGTGATTTTACCGCTAACTTTCTTTGCTTCTTTTTTCCCTTGTGCTAGCTTCGCTGGCTCAGTCCTCCGGTCTGGTGTTGGTCTCTTTGAAGGTCTGCCACCCTGCTTCTCCTCTCTGGCTTCCCGTCCTCTCTTTGCTTTGCGTTCTGGCAATGCATCATCCAATCCCTTGACAACATCTGCCTTGAGATCTAACCCAAACTTCTTCGCACGGTCAGCCAACTTCTTTGCCTCGTCGTCCTCCGTGATGCCAAATCTCTTAGCCCGAGCCGCTCGCTTCTCCGCCTCTTTCTCTGCATCTGTTTTCTGAATCCCAATACTGAAATCTTGCTTGGGTGCTTCGGGCGCCGCTGTTTCTGTCGTCGCCTCACCGGACGCTGCGATTGCGCCGTCTGCAGCTGTCGGTGCGCCTGCTCCGCCAACAACCTTTAAATCAGCTGTCTTCGAAGGATCGCTGTCGACTTTTTGGTTAGGCACTGCGACTGGGCTGGCTACCTGGCCTTGACCTCCAGCGGCGACTGCAGCGGCAGTTGGCTCATTTGAAGCTTTGTTGTCATCCTCGTCCCAGTCGATCTCGTCTTCGGCGGTTGCTGTATCGCAGGTTAGCTTGAGTGCGCATTGAATAGAGTCGCGCCGTCTTGAGCTTACCAGAAGCAGCTCCAGGTTTGTTCTCATCATTCTCTTGTAGTCGCGCAATGAGGTCGGCCTTGTTGCCAGAGATGGGTAGAGATCTCTCTTGCAGGAGCTTCTTCAGCTCCGGAACCTTGTGCTGGCTGTAATCGGTCATTGTGCGCGAAGACGTAGTCAATTATATGAGATATGTGCGAGGTGGCTATGACTGATACGGCGCGCTTGAAGTCAAAGCAGCTGTCGCGATGTAGAATGCCAGGAGCTGATGTTGATTTTCTGGCATGGAAACGGCGCGACCCTCGGCTGCGTGATGTCACATTTTACACGCTAAAACGTGTTCAACTTAGCGTTTTATTCAAACTTCTTTTCAAAGCGAGCATTAAACAGACTTCAACTTTATCGATCTGCATAATATTCACGCAGTGATAATCTGCTGTTATCCTAGGGCGAACCTAGGTAGATTCCAAGGAATTTATTCAGGCTAACTATAGATTAGCAATTATGATAAATAGCTAGAGTAAGATAATAGGTTAATTTAGTCTAAATTGAAAAGATATGTCTTGCTTACCTATGTAGCTATATAATTTCTAATATAATTAGG
>JAJONI010001814.1:0-10152 GCA_022190145.1 Pezicula rhizophila | reverse complement strand
TTTATAATGTAGCAAAAAACATAGCAAATATTTGGACTTGTATTTTGGTTTTTGAAAAGAATTTAAATTATTTGTTTGGTGAGAACTTTCATCTCTGTTGGAAAGCTTTTGTAGCTTCTGGTAGAAGGAACAAGGATTTGACAACACCTTTAGCACGTGTGACGCCAGAGTTTCTAGAGTCTAGCTTAGAACTGTTCTAATACGAGGGTAAACTTACCCTTGGAATTGAGATAATGCAGTGTTAACTCTCTGCGCACTACTCTAGTTAGATTTTGTTTTGACGGCGTTTTCTATTTCCATGGCATTCCCGGAGACTCCGCCTGATACCAAGTACCTTGTACTTGCATTTTGCCTGAACGATTCTTGCATATTATAGTGGCCCTCGACAACACCTTTGTAAAGCCCTCAAAGATCAAATTCGATATTTGTAATAAGCATTGTGAAGTGAGGAGGTTTTGATAAGCTTTTTTAGGAGGGCTGATGCTAGATGTGGCGGTCAAGGAGTGTGTGTTCTAGGGTAGTTGTATTGGGGAAGGTGGGCCGAAAGCTCAGAGAAAACTAATTAAGAGCCTTGCTTTGTGGCCACTACGCCAACTTAGTAGATCGCGTGTTGGAATGTACGAGTAGTTTCTGATTTCCTCGTGAAAAGACCTTGATCTTTGATACAATCATTATTTTAGGGCTATGGAAATTTTCGTTGTTGAAATAGGGGCCGACCGTACGGTAGTTGTAGGCCGTGGCGGTAACAAGCACTTACGCGGCCGGTACATACAGTACCACCACCCCTGCCGGAGTTATATTCCTTGCCAGTATGTGTCTTACAACGCTTAGCAAAGGTCGAATTATTTTAGGTACAGTACTATAAAGCGTAGCTGCTTTAGAAGCTGTCTTTAAGGTAGATGGCCTACAAGTACAGGCTGTTGCCCTATAATTATAGTAATATATATGCATTGTTATTAGGGTAGTTGTAAACTAGTATATGTAAAAAACTTTAAGAATTATAGAACTATAGGCTATATTTACAGGAAATCTAACCCCTGTACTGATAAGGTAGATGGCCTATACTTATAGCTGTAATTATAGGTATGTACCTACCTGTAATTATAGGGCGCAGAGGGTGAAGTCGAATAAACAGCGACGGATTCAGGTACTGTAAGACCCACACTCTCTGACAAGGAATTGGCAGGAAGGGGGGTTTCTGTACATACAGTACAGTAGCGGGAACCGGCTATTCATGGACACCCTGCTGCCGCAAATTAGCGGCCGATAGAACGGGGGAGATGAGAGATTCATTGGAGCGTCTCGCCCAGTAACCTTTTAGTGCTCCAACTGACTTTCTTGATACTGTACTATATCCACAAGGAAAGTAATCCATAATGCCCACCACATATGCATCGCGCTCTTTGCAACAACATCGTATTAACGACAACGATCTTCTTTCAATAATTGCTTGTTGGTGCAGTCGCATGCACTCTCTTTGAATCTCAAGCACGCGTTGTCCACATGGTTAGTTGAGCTTAACATGGAGAACAAAGCATGTCCTTCTTCACTGGTTGTCAAGAATATGGAGGATGGCCATGCCACGTCTGGCATCAAGACGGGGCATAATGGCATTACGTTGATTCCTCGTCCAAGTGACGATCCTCGCGATCCATTGGTATGCTTCACAATGTTCCTTACAAATATCTCCTCTCTAATGGTCTTGTTAGAATTGGCCTATGCGCAAGAAAGCTCCAATTGTTGCAGCATTGTGTCTTGCCACGTTCGCCGGGTTTTCAGGAAGTCTAGCAGGACAATTGATTCCAAAACCTCAATCGAATTTGTATAAAGTCACGACTACAGAGCTAGCTTACCAGGTAATGTACCTCATTTGATATACAAATACAGGTGCTAAAGAGATAAAGAACTCGGCTGCCAATGCGGGTGTGGTTATTGGTAGTCTGATACTTTTCCCACTTTCCCATAAATTTGGCCGCAGTTCAATCGTCTTCTGGTCCTTGGTAGGCTCCTTTGCTTGCCAGATATGGTCTGCAAAAATGACAGGCCCGCAAGACTATGATAAATTCATCTATTCCCGGGCTCTGGCAGGCTTCTTTGGTACAGTAGCCGGTATTTTAGGACCTCGTGTACTTGTAGATCTCTTCTTTCTTCATCAGAGAGGTCGAGCTTTTACAATCTTTCATTGGTTTTTTGATTTTGGTACTGTAGCCGGACCAACTCTTGGAGCTTTCATTGCCTCAGCGGGGTCTTGGACTTATGCGTACTGGTGGACCACAGCACTCTCAGGCCTAGCCATCGTTGTGTGCTTCCTCTTCCTCCATGAAACGCATTGGGATCGCTCGCCTGGAGCTGACAACTCTTATGCTGCACCGGAGAGCTTTCTCGCAAACAGAATTGCTACCTTTGCTCCCGGAACCAAAGTCACACCTTACGCAAGTTGGCTTCAAACTGCGAAAGTTGGTCTTCAGCCATTCATTGTAGCTGTGACGCCTGTAACGTTATGTCTCTCACTTTTCACTCTCATCAGCTTCGGATTCTACGTTGCTATGAATGCCATTACTCCAGTGTGGCTCCAGAAACCCGAGAAACTAGGTGGCTATGGGTTTACGAGCATGCAGAATGCACTGTGTAAGTTTTATACCACAACCACTTTGTAGTGATCTAATTAGCCTCTTAGTCTCATTGGGTCACTGGGTTGGTATCTCGGTCGCACTCGTATATGGACAACTCATCAGCGATCGTCTCCCTTTAGCAATCTGTGCCCGACGTGGTGGAATATGGAAACCTGAATATCGACTACATGCACTTTGGATCCCGGCTTTAATCTTCAACCCCATTGGACTCGGTTTATATGGTGCCTGTTTGGAAAAACATTGGAATTGGGGTGTACTTCTTTGGGCTCAGATCATGGTTACCTTTGGTAGTTTGAGTATTACACCAATTACTGTCAAGTGAGAATAATTCTTCTTCCTATGAGATAAGTCGATACAACAGAGCATTGAACTAACAATGTATAGTTATGCTTGCGAAGTCTTCGTTCGCAACCCTGCCGAGACAGCCATCGTCCTGAACATTTACCGAATTGGATTTGGTCTTTCTGTTGCTTTCTATATTAACCCATGGGTTGAGTATATGGGTTTCAACTGGACTTATGGAATGATGGCTTTCCTGCAGGTCTTCTCGTTCATCTTTGTGCTTTTGTTGATGTGGAAGGGTCATGAGATAAGACAGTGGAAGGTTGGTGGTTTGGCTGCTGATGAGGAGGGTGAACATGTCATTCAGGAGAAGAATGATAAGCATTGAGGTAGAGTGGTGATAGTGTAGGGTTGGCATGAGGGTTGTAAATTCTTCACGCTGCTGTTTGTTTGAGCGTATGCAGTTTGTCAAGTTCAAAAGTTCCTCAGAGCTACTCAGTCCTAAAATATCATTATATATGGAAGAGGTAGCATTACCAATTAGGGCTTAGTAAGTACCTCGGCAACTTAGGTAAAGCATGTAAGCGACAAAAGTGTTTCATGCACGTACTCTAGGGAAGGCTGAGGAGGATGAAGATGGAGAGATTGGGGCAACGAAAACTCTTATTGAGAAACGAAATAATCGATGTTTGAGAAACGAACTGATCTGCATCTAGAGAAACTGTTGGGAGGAATCACAGTGGTGAGTAGCTGTATCTGGGAGTTCAGGTTTCTGCTGATCCCATATAGGTTCTTACTGGAGCTACTGGCTCTTTTGGACGTCATGTCATGACAGAGCTGGAAGCCAATCCGAGCGTAGAGGAGATCTACTGTCTGTTACGAACAATGAAGGACGAGTCGGCTGCAGGCCGTCCAGAAACCAGTCTCAACCATCATCACTTGTCGATCTCATTTACAAAAGCCGCTGCAATTTCAGCCAACATCACAAAGCCGAACTTCAATTTACAAGCTACTACTTTGGATCGCATCAGATTTGCTACAATTCATATTATCCACTGTGCCTGGTCCGTAAATTTTGCCCTATCTGTGCAGAGCTTTGAGCATCAACTCCAATCACTACACAACTTCGTATCCTTTTCACTCACCACATTCAGCTCGCCAGCACGCTTGATCTTCTGCTCCTCAGTCGGTACAGCTATGGCCACGCCAGCTCCTGATCTCGTCCCCTCGTCTCCTACTGCAGATCTTCGCCATGCAGCCCCAACGGGTTACGCACGATCTAAATTGATCAGTGAGCATATTATCGAAGTAACTATTACCAAAGCTAGTGCGAACACAACCATGCTGAGAATTGGACAGATTGTACCAGGAAGGGAAAATTGGATCTCAGCTTTGGAATTCAAATGAAGCTGTGCTACTTATGATTCAGTCAGCTTTAGCTGTGGGAGCCTTGCCAGAAGCTGTTAATGGTCATGGTGCCGATATGTGTAAGATTACATGGCTAGAAGTCGATCCGTTGGCAATGGTGATTCTGGAGATAGGTGGTATTGAATATCCTGGGAGCGTTCTAAGTGGAAGTGATTTTCAACTGGTATATAATGTTGTCCATCCTCGCTCGTTTTCTTGCAAGAGTGAGCTTTTGCCTGCGCTGAAGGTTGCAGGTCTTGAAGTTGAGATGGTGCTGTGGAGGACGTGGCTAGATAAGATGGAGAAATCAAAGGATGCAGTGAATCCCAGCAATGAAACTTCTGGAATTCTGGGGAGTCACAAGGGAATACTGGGGGTAATGAGGCGGAGTAAGAAATCTGTTTCGAGACCAAAGACGCAGAACGGAGAAGTCCCCCACTGAGGCGTGCAGGGAGAGTTGTCGATGAGGTTATGTTATGGTATTTAAGCTGCTCGAGGCCTGGAGGAAGGTGTGGTAAGTCAGCGAACGAACGCACGTTTTTGAAGACTGTCGTCAATTATTGGGTCTTGCCTCGGCAGATTTTCTGCTCGCTTAACCCTTTTTATGGGGGTTTGGTGGGGATTTCTTCAATGGAGAGATCCCGTATGTGGTCCAACTTCCGAAAAAGCCTCGGATAAAGCCAGGAAGCCAGGATCTCTTACAGTTGTCTGTTCCACGAGGGTTTACTTACTGGACAAATGGTGTTTTACATTACAGTAACTTACTGTAGGGTGCAGCTTATTTCCTCATTTGCTGAGCTGATCCCTGTTGCAGCTGCCATAGGACGACCGCCGAGAGGAGGCACTGACCACAACCTGAATGTGGGTGGACAGCTGACAGCCACTCAATTGTTGGCGGGACCCCGCTATCAGTTCTGTGTCAGATCATTTTGAGATTTCGATCTTTTAACCTCTCTTCCTTATTTGCTTTTTTGCAAACTCAGTCCTGTGCAACACACCAGATCAGAAAAGCATGTCCAGCGAGCCGAAGGAATCCAGTACAGCTCCCGCTCCTGCTCCTGCTGGAGTTGCACAGCCACAACGGGAATCTTCTGCAGCTAAGGGGTCCACTGTTGCTCAAAACGTAGACGCGGAAGTGGCACCTGTCGTTCCTGTAGATCAAGAGGTAGGGTTGAGAAACTGGATCACGGACATTTTGTATTGTACCAGATCCCATGTGGCATGCGTGCTGACTTGTCAAGTCCAATTCGGGTGATAGCGACTCTGCTTACGACAGTGACCAACTGTATGTCTGACGAGTACTCTCTATTCTCCAAACTCGACTCACTTATTCAAACCACAGCTCAAAATACACCGAGTCTCTCTCTTCCAGTGTTAAGGAATATAAGTTCGAGAATGGCCGACGGTACCATGCATATCATTCTGGAGGTACGGCCTGATATTTGCTTCCCATTTTCTGAACTCTTAATAATCTATTCAAATAGCATACAACTTTCCAAACGATGACAGCGAGCAAGATCGTCTTGACATGTTCCATCACATCATCCAACTAAGTTGTGAGGGAAAACTGTATCTGGCACCGATCAAATGTGACGGGCTGCGCATACTTGATATCGGATGTGGAACTGGTATCTGGGCTATACAAATGGGTATGGAACCTCTCAAACAAAAGGCAAAACTACGATAATTAACTGCATATAGGTGACCAATATCCCTCCGCTAATGTATGTTATCCTTGGGCACCTATCAACCTCGCCCTAATTTCAAGCAGATAACAGGCAATGATCTTAGCCCCATCCAGCCAGGCTGGTAAGTTCTCCCATTAAGTGTCAAATATCGTACCTAAACTCTAAATATCCTACAGGGTCCCACCAAACGTCCGTTTCCTTGTTGATGACGTCGAGCAACAATGGGCTGAGAACGAAAAATACGATTACATTCACTGCCGCTACATGGCTGCTTCCATCAAGGATTGGCCACGTCTAGTAAAGCAATGTTTCGACAACATAAAACCTGGTGGTTGGGTAGAGTTTCAAGATTACGACACTGCATGTATCTCTCAAGATAACACTATGCCGAAGGAGTACGCCGTCAACGAGATGCTTTCGCTCCTTCGTGGTGCTTTGGATTCTATTGGAATATTGCTCGATCCTGGCCCACATTTGAAGGGTTGGGTTGAGAATGCTGGGTTTGAGAATATTACACATCGAGTTATTCCTCTTCCTGTCGGAATTTGGCCGAAGGATACGAAACAGGTATGTCTGTCCTGCCCTACCATGTCCTCTTGCAACGCCAGAACTGCAATGTCTTTAGTATGGAAAAGAGGTTTTGCTAATCTTTGGCGTTTGGTTTGGATATATAGAAGGAAATTGGTGCGTTCATGACAGTGCAATATACCGAAGGTGTTGAAGCTTTTACAATTGCGCCATTCACTGGTATTCTGGGATGGACCAAGGAAGAGGTCGATATATTTAACATGAAAGTGAGGAAGGATGCCAAGGACCGAAATATTCATGTATTACATAACTAGTAAGTTTGTTGTTCTTCATTGTTCAATGGTCTCACTGGGTAGATTTTGGAGTGTTTGCTGAGACTTTATAGCCATGTTGTGTATGCACAGAAGCCATTGGCCGCAGCTTGAGGTGACTCAATATATTGATGGGTCAGAAATGGGTTTCTAGGATTTGTGAAGGAGAGTTTTAGGATGTAGATAGGAAGGGGGTTTAGTTCCAATGAATTCGGTCCTGCTCATCAACACCGACACAACCTTACAATATTATAAAAATGCTCTATCTACCAACTACTGTGTTCCCAACTCTCCCTGAAAAATTCAATGGTATCTTGGAAAGGCCCATTTTTGAATATGTAGGTGTAGCTCAGGTAGAGGAGTACTATATCATGGCATTGACTTTGGCTCTGGTCTTGGTTAACTTCTAGCGAGCAGGATCGTATGAAGTTGGAATAGTTCCTCAGTGACTCCAGTACTTCTCCTAAGCTGCTGGAGGGCCTGAACATGAAGAATCTTCATACGGTTTATTCATTATACTGACGTTATTTCAAACTGATTAGCCGATATAGAACCCTCCGTAACAACAATACCAATCCCTCCTCCGAAATATTGATCATCTTCTGCCTCCAAACATGGGCCCCCATCAATCATTCCCTTGATTGCATTACCTTGGACAGTCACCGCAACTTCGTACGGCTTATCAAGCTTCCAATCAAAGGCAGAGCTTGCGAGCTCAATTCTTCGATCATCTAATGCCTTAACCAACACCACGCGACCACCCTTTGTAAACATCAGGGCATAATAGCGGTTGAGACCTTGCACCCTGGCAGCAACACCGGATGGTGCTCCGAGATGAACTGTCACCTTCTGGGCAACGACAGTATAATCAGTCCAGTCCCGAGTTCCATAAATGATGATCCCCTCGCCAATATCCTGGGCCACATGAAAAGGCGCATATGGTAAATTTGTGTTAAAGTTGCTAACGCCATTGACCCAGGCTCGACGCCAGAAAGCACAAGGCCTTTTGGTTGGCCGTTTTATCGTCAGCCGTGGTGCTCCAGTCCAGCCCAAACTGTCTAGCCATACCGAACCATCGAGTCTTCCCTCTGGAACAGAGATTGCAAAACCAAGTTTCTGTATAGGTTGACTGTCTATGTTATCTGGTATAACCCACTCGATTGGTTGCTCTAAGCCGGGATTGAGCATGGCCGATGGACCGTCAATTGAATCCAGCTCATCATTCTGGCCATACACCTTGATTCTCAGCCGTACTTCCACTGAGGTTGTATTGGTTTGATCTGCTCGTATAACCGCTGTTATTGGCTGCCCGGGGTATACTACCGGCGACGCCATAAGCTCGTAAATTGGCATGTTGACGACTTCCGGTGGCGTAAATGTCTGAGTAAGCACCTCAACAGGCTCATCAACATTCGTCAGTCTATTGAGACGAATCGCAAGCCCTGGACGATTCTCATTATCAAGCCCCTGTTCTATTTTGAACTTACACGGCATGGAATCAGAATGGGTTGCCTGAAAACCCTGAACACTTCCTGGAAGAGAGAAGTGGAATTGGGCCCCGTTCTTTGGAGCTGGCAAAACTGCTTCCCCCGCGAGCTTGCATCCTAGATTGGCAACATCATATGCTATACGGGTTGCGTTGTTGATAGAGAACCCACCATCTGCGCTGGATATAAGAGCGCGGTCTGCCAAAGGACCTCTCCAATCTGGACCTCCTTCAAAGGACGCGAGACCATGCATGATAGCAACCAAACAACCAAGATTGCCAGAATTACAATCCGTATCCCAGCCACAAGTATTGATGATATACATGGCCGTGTGAAAATCATGTCCACCGTAAAGAAGTGCCATAATGATGAGACCATGATTAGGGATTACATGACAGTTTCCGCAGAATTTGTCATAGCCATAGACCTCTTCGATTCGATTGCGAGTTTTCTCCCAGTCACCATCATTCTTTACCCACTCCCTAATGTCCTTGACTAAACGCGCAATGAGTGAGTCGGTAGGTACATATCTGAGACCTGTTTCTAGAAGATGATTGACGTCTTCGGAGACAAAAGCCTCTGCTTCCATGGCAGCCAGCAACTTAGCAGCATAAACAGACTCGCCGTCATGACTTACGGAGCCGGCAGCTTCTGCGAATTGAGCAGCCAAATCAGGATTACCAGGAGCAACCATGGCCCAGCCATCTATGAATATCTGAGCGCCGATTTGTTCAGCTATGGTCTGGCCGTTGGTTTTGATGGATCCACTCAGCGGGGCTGGAATACCACGCTTCAGGTTGAGCCACGCAGTGTGTTCGGTGGAAACTCCATTGCCTCCCCACCAGAAGACCGAACGGTGCTCAATGACATTGTTGAGCCATGTTTTGCCAATGGCTTCGGCAGAGAGGTCGGGCTTGATTCCATGCTCTTCTAATGCCCGGATGAAGACAAATGTACCTGAGATGTCGTCATCGGTGACGACTAAGGGCATGCTCATCTTGTTGTGCACGTAGTAACGGATGGTGCCGAGTTTCTCCATAATGTGCTGGTGACTCCATCCTCCCTCGAAGGGGCGGCCGAGGTAAACGCCAATCAGCTTTCCTAGAACGCCGGCGTATACTCTCTCTAGGTAGTCGGGGGGGAGAGGAGTGAGAGAAGCCATGGCTGGGCAATAATGTTATGATGTTTATTATCAACTCTGGATTTGAATGATACTGCAGTATCCTCTGTAGAGCAATTAATGGAATGAGCTGGGTGTTATCGTATGAGTTGTCGGAGGTCGGAACACAGATTGGATGGAGGTGGCAAATTCTATTGGACGAGGAAGGGTATGAGTACAAATGCCAAAGCCAACTCGTAGGTTACGCAACTTCTGTAGAATGCAGCACAACTCTTTGCTAGAATTAGGTAAATTGGGATGTCCGGCACTTTTAGCGTAGGTTAATTCGAGAGGATCTTTTTATTTTTCTCTTTCCCCCCCTAGGAAATATCGCGATGTATAACTTCTAGGAGAATCCCAGGAATACCATAAAGAAAACTGGGTTTATTTAGATACCCTAGTCGCTAGTACTTTCTTAGCTGGTGACAGCCCCTCAATCATAGTTGTTCACTATTACTCACCCACTATCTACTTCCTACCTTCGCTTCGCCCCTACTCAATTGCCATACCTTTATCTGGGTCCATTGTCCTTGAAGACACACTTAGTATATTTCAGACCTGTCTAACTTATTAAATGCACTTAAAGAAGCACACTTTGCTGCGAAGCAAGCTTAATGAAAAGGCAGAAAGAGAAGAATAACCAATCTAATAAGATAT
>JAJONI010001813.1:0-10158 GCA_022190145.1 Pezicula rhizophila | reverse complement strand
AGTGTTTAATGATAGTTTAAGACAATCGAAACTGGGGAGTACCTAACCCCAGATTGTATTTTGAAGCCTTGCTTTGAAAAAACAGCCCCTTCTACTCAATATTACTGTAATCTAACACCTTATACAACTGCTCAATGAGAAGCATAGGTGTCTTCCGAAGGCTAAGTAAGCCAAGGATAGACTTTTATCTACATGCCGTAAATTTCATGGAAACATAGGTAGGGTTTGAATTTGCTCAAAGTCGCAAAAATTCAGGTAGAACATGCTCGAGAATGGCATCTAAGCACGAGAGAATTAAATATGGGAGAATTTCAATATTTTCAATTTGCTTATTCATGTACACCCTTAGACTTGCTCAGAAAACCGTTACTGTGTACTGGAAAAAACTACTGGAAAGACAAAGCAACCATCCAAGAAAGCCCTCCGTGAGCGGCGTGATATCCGTACTGCATTGGAAATATATAATCAAACCCCTACTTAAATATTACTGTTGGGGTATCAATTTTGAAAGAAACTCGTTACAAGGAGATTTAATACCAAAATATGGAACCCAAGATTAATATTCGAGGGTGATAACGGACGAGGCCGGCGAGGCTGGGAAGAAGACATCTTCAAATCTATCCGCAGCTGTTAAAGTGTCAGTCTTACTGAAATAGACGGTCACCTAGCAAGTGTATAGAGGAGGGACCGGTGGTTTTACGAACCCTTCTCGTCTACAAAGTGAATCTCAAATTCCCCATGCCTCTGCCTCTGATGGCGTTGCTGATACTCGTCACAGAAGACATAAGGTCGAATGTCCATGAGCCAGATTCGGTGTCTGCTCTTCCTGACCAGCCAGTGCCGCGATGTGCTCTGGTGGGTAACTAATTCAGTCCACATTAACGTTTTACATGATTAAAATAGACACTTCAGCTGCCGTTGGATCAGATGTGATGATGAATTAGGGGTTCCTACCAAAGGCTGTCCAAACGGGGCATCGGGTCAGTTCACCGTCCCATACTGCAGCGTGCAGTCGAAGACCAAACGTATTTTTCTCTTCAAAGACGGCAAGTGAATGGAGATAGCCGTCATCGAGAATTTTTCTGTTCATACGAGCTTTGTTAGGCCATATTCGCTCCTCTAAATGACAGCAATAGAAAATAGGAGATTGAATATACGGACCCTTGAAAGAGTTTCTTCTCTCCACCAAGTGTGTAATCTGCAGGATGCATGCCTGATGTGAGGGGACAGCGAGCCTTGAGTGATACAAATGCACAGTGAAAGAGAACCATTTCTGCGGTTTGTGAGATTCCCGATCAAGTAGGGGGAGAGTGAGTGGAAGCGAAAAGAATCATAACTTACTTTCCCAAGTTTGGAAGAACAAGGCGATCCATGGTGTAGAGTGCTGTCTGCGGGTAGAATATCGCCGAAATTGAAGCGATGATCCTATTCTCTCGACGCAAAGTTCATGTACGCCGTAGCAGGAGTAGACAGGATTGAAGTAGGCATCCATGTAGCGGCATAGGATCCTGGTGGTATTGGGACACCCTTCCTCGGGCTGAAGAGATGCTGTTATAGATAGATGGTTCTTGTCAAAGGGTCTGCTCGAATGTTTAGATTCAGGGCTCGGTACTGTAGAATCAGCGAGGCAACCTACAGCTTAAAGAGAACCGAGGAACCTGGCAGGATGCCCTGCCTCGCTTCCGACATACTGGGTCCAAAGCACCTAGATCTGGGACGAGTCAGTATAAGGTACTGTACAGTACGCTACTTCACTTTTAGTTGACCAATCTCCATTCTTCATTCCCATCCCCACGAGGCTGCGAAGGGGATCGCCGGCAGATCAGTTTCGCCGCAGGACCGTGACTCACTCTCGTCGATGTCTGAGGCTCGTTACTGAATGTGGCACATCTTCAAAGACTTTGGCTGCCCAATGAGGGCGCGGCGGGCGCTAGGATCCCATCGTTAACCAAGCACAAGGCTGCGAAAAGAAGGAAAGAGGTAGTGTAGTATAGCCCTACTTCGCCATCTGAATGCGCTCGAGGAGGCTCTGGAACCACCGGCAGGTACAAGGTTGGTGGCTCTAAGTGCATGAAAGGAATGAGTGAGTAGTCCATCGTGTTTTTAAGTCATCAGAGAGGCAGTGGTGTGTTAAAGCGCATACCTGGGATGCCTCTCAGAAGCCTCAGGTGCATTATTCTGTTTCTCGACGACTCGAGGGTCGTCGGGTCATGTAATAATGACCTGAACGGCTGCCTGTCAGCTTTATCCAATCAGCCCGAGGTGAGATATGCACCTGCTTAATAGCCGAATCAGCTGAACAAGAAATTCATTGTACATGACAAAGCGATTCCACAGTGGCATTCTTCCTTCGTCAGTCAAAGCATCAAACATCCTCAACCACTGCGCAGCTGGTATCAGATCCGGTCTATCGACATAATCCTTCATATCCATCAGGGTCTTGCATAGGCATGGTAATATAACCTTCAGGTGATAAGTGATCATTGGAGTGCGAGACTCGTATATGCGGAAAAGATCCCAGAGGTCGCGTAAAAGCCGGCTTGATGTCTGAATCTCCTTGATTAAAGTATCGATGTGTGTTCCGAAGTCGGGGTACAGAGCAGCTCGAATCCGACTTAGTTCTTCAATCATAAGGTCTGCTCTTTGAGCCTCGTGCCAGCACCCCAGCAATTCCTCCATGCTATTGAGGCAGACATTGGCGATGGAGGCTTGCACTGGCGGTCAATGTGTCGTCGGTGAGGAGCGACGTTGGGACCCTTTTGAGGTTGGAATGGTGCGCAACGCCAGAACCCGTCTTGCATCAGACCAGCGGCTCTGCTGATTGAGCTATCAACCGCGGGGATGGTTCTCAGCACATTCTCTGACGTGTCAGGGCTAGGATGATTTATTGCAGCAGAGTTGCAGAGTCTCCGCATGCATACAGTATCAAACTTCCAATGCGAGGGCACTAGTACAGTAAACTCCGGAGCACCGAAGCCATGCATAGGAAAAATACGACGAACCATTCGCCTGCAGGATCTTAACATTCCTGTGGAGATTTCGATGCCACGATGTCAAGCATCAAATTGCGTGCATACCGTAAAGCAACGAACGAATCGTACAAGGCTGAGAAGGCTGCTGATGAAAAAGATGAAGAAAAAATAGGTGTGAAGCTATGCATGTCATAGTATAACTGACGCTTCTCGGAAAGAACTAGACGAATCATTAATGATACATGTATTCACGAGCAATCGTTCTGAAAAATCCCAACGTCGTCTGTAGAAATGTGTACATGGAACGATGGAGGCCATTTCCTACCATCTGCAGACTGCGGTGGAACTGTAGCGAACCTCATAAAAGCATCGGCAAGCCCGAATATTTATTGAATTTCGGCCCTGCTAATGAAGAAATACACTTGAAAGCCACACCCACTGCCACTAGGCATTTCTGGCTTCTCGCAAGTTGTCGAAATATCTTCTCAAGAGACCCAAGAACTGGGGCTTGCTGAGCTCACAGCCTTGCATATGCAATGAGGGCCAAATCCCCAAAACTAGAGTCAAGCTCTTGAGCAGCAGTAACAAGCGTGGTAATGATACCGGAGGAAAACATATTTGATAAAAGACAGTTCTGAGATTGAAAATCGCAAGGAATATTGTTTTAGACACGCCCCCGTTTGCTGGGAGGCATCTCGACAAGGCTGAGGCATCCACGAGGCAATGGCCTCACTTCTACATAAAAACGTCCATAGTCGGTTGGACGTATTTGCAGCATGACAATTTTCTTGCTTGATCATTATATCATCATGAGATACCCCACTGAGTGTTGAGTCTCATATTAGTTGTGCAAGAAAGCTACGTGCGTGAATGCCTTCAGAAGATGCATATGTGACAGCGGGAGGAGCCCTAGTCAACCCCAAGGACCTAGGTACAGATTCACCATCACGCTTCTAGTAGTGGCACAGTTATTGAGAGCTAGAATACAGAAGATATCATTGTTTCACGCCTATGACTATGCTTGAGAGATCCACCGCCACTCTCTTGCAAATCAAAAGCTGAATAAGCGGGGCCCGTTGATAATCTTGAGGAAGATCACCATTGCAATCCATCCCATAAAAGTCGTAGCAACATTTCTCCTCGTCGATCTGAAAAAAAAGGAAAGCACAGAATTTATCCCTTATCCGTGCAAGCAACACCCCAGCCCATGAAAATAGAAAAGCAATCCCATATGCGCACGAAAGCACGACTCAAGGTCCGGTGCTCAAGATGATGTCGTTAGAGCTGCCCAGATCTCGAATCATGAACATATGGATAATAAGACAAAGTATGCAGATTAAGAAGACTCTTCCTCCTCAGCATCAGCCTGTTGGAACATGTTGTCAGTCAAATCCTAATATTCTGATGCAAGGCAGGAAAGTAATTGTGTCATGTGCACGCAACAGTAACGACACACGTGGTTCTGAGGACTTACGTTATAATTGGCCTTCTCATCCTCATAACGCTTCTTGTCCTGAGCAGCCTTGGCCTCGTATGGGGTACGCTGCTTCTCGCTCAATGCCTTCCATCGCTCACCAAGAACCTTTCCGACCTGGCCTATTGACGCGTCAATTATGCGCAGCGTGTATAGAAACGGATAATCATACCGAAAGAGATTCCAGGGTTCTCCTCGCGAACATTGTCGCGCTGCTCGTTGGCGAAGAACATGTATGCAGAGAGACCACGCTTGGGCGCGTTGGGATCTAATTTTAACGTTAGTATAGTCGCGACGGCGTCACCATGGAGGTCAATAAAACATACCCTTCTTCTTCTTCTCGGCGCGGGGCTTGGTGACACGCTTAGTGCTCTTCTCCTTAGGCATGATGAAGGTGAGAGGTTCTGTGAGAGTGAATTGGCTTGTCAGTGAATTGCGCGTAATAGTACTGATAGTTGCGACCCGATCGATGTTGTGGTGGAAGTTATGAAAATGGTGGTTGAGGTTGTTGGTGTTGTGGTGGGAAGTAGAGGTGTTGGTAGTTCAGATGCGGTGCGATGTCGCGATGTTGCTGTCGCTGGTGAATGCGGTCGCAAAATATGGCGATCGCGGTTCTCGAAGTTTGGAGATCTGAATAGAAGCAGAAGAACTCACATTGATCTGGGTTTGTGGTTTGGAAAGGTAAAAAGGTCGGTGGTTGACTAGCTATTGGAGCGCAGAAAGTCAGTTGATGGTCTTCACCAAGAGACCGACAACAAGATTGAGATGGCGATAGGAAGACGCGGCGACGAGATGGACGACTTCCAAAATGCAACAGCAAACTCAAGGCGCATAGAAAAGCGCGTTGGTGAGTTTAAAGGCGCCAATTGCGACGCGACGAAAGTTGCAAATGGTAGCGAGGAAGTAAGTAGAATAAATTTGTATGGGGGAACTCACTATGGGCAGAATTTGGGTGCAGTTTGTAGTACTGGCGATTTTCGCTGGTGGTCGATTTGTATGAGAGAGAGAAGTGAGAGTGAGGACCAGCAGAGCGCAGGCAGTTTGGCGGCGGACCCTTTTGACCTGGAATAGGCGAGAGTCCCAGGCGGATAGACCACCACTCTCTGCACTACGCTAAGCAACCTTGGTAGGCGCGAGGCTATTGGCCAGTAGACAACCCCTCATCAGTGCTCTCCTTGCTTCAAATAACAATCGAGAGAGGCATTTTGGGCGTCTTCGTCATGCGTTCGCCCAGAGCGTACAGCAGCCAGTACCAGCATCACTCACACTCACACTCACCTCCCTAATGGCTATGCCTATTGCACCAGACCATTCGAGTCCTACTTACAACAAAGTGTAGCCTAGCATATTCATTCGCCCCTCAAGCAGAATGCCCCAATTTTCCCGCTCTTTCCTGTTCCCCTGAAGGCTGGCTTGCCTTCTTTCTTCTGCGTTCGTCCTAGGTGTGTTGGTGCTGCTTTTCTTCGGCAACAGTGGCTTCTGCCGGCGGAATGCAGCGCAGTCCGTCCTCTTTACATCACATGAAGCGGAAAGAGAATGTTCATCAAACACCCAACTTTCAAATTCGACTGTGATGTAAACTTTAGGAAAATGGAGCCAGGACTCTTTTCTAAAGATGCATCCTAAAATCAGTACAGTGCTAAATGCTATAACACGTGATTGAAGCGAGAGCGCTACGCCATAATAGATCTAGCTTGCAGATGGCAGAACCCTTGCTGACCTGACCATCGGGACAATGCTCCGTTGACAGTAGCCATCACATGGCTGGGGTGGTAGCCATTGGTACTCGATAGTCCAATGGTCCAATGGTCCAAATAGTCGCGAGACGCGCCATCATCTTAAAAACAACATTCAATAAAGCTATCGATGGACTGACTTATGAACATATGAAAGAGAGAGCGAGTGTGATCATAAATATACCGCGCTCCCCCTTATGTCACCAATGGCATTAAAAACTCCCCAATTCCACGCCTTCCTAGGTACCTATCCTTCGTTACACGCACCCTAAACCCAAAGATTGTACAATACTCAGATCCGTCTGAAGTTATCACACTGTTCTAGGAATCGGTGAATCCCTTCAACTCCCTCAAAGTCAGATGGGCTTGGTTGCTGAATCGTCTTAGCAAAGTAATCCGAACTACTCTCACTTAGTTCCTCCATGAATTCGTATCCCTCTGGACTCGAGAGCCATGGATTCTCTTCGATATACTCCATCTCATCCACTTGCTCAAAGTCAAGTCCGGCATCCGGCCGTAATGAAACACCCGGCGAGGACAGTGTATTTTCCGAAGAGGTCGAGGCAAAAGGAAACAAGAGAGCCATATGCCCTCCAACACTGCTGTCGAAGTCTGGATTTTGATGGACAATACCGCATTGGACTCCTACCTCGTCGCAGAGCCGGTCGACTGTGTCCATATCGCAACCTGGAAAATGGACGCGTAGTATTGCACCATTTTTCTCTAGAGTGATTGGAAGATCCCCAAATGACGATAGTTTTTTGAGGTCATTCATTGTAGTGGCAAGATCTTTCAGAACACGGGCAAAATCTACTGACAGAACGTCCAGCATGCCTTCGGTATTCAATGTTGCGGCGGACTGCTCCACAGTAGAACCATAAGGAAAAGTAGCGCCGAGAGGGCTAAGAGCTGTAATGGTTGGGTTGACATGGAAATCAATGAAAGAGCCTGGAGCGTTCTTGCGAAGTGATTGCAACTTCCGACCAGTCTCCTCTTGGAGGTTTGTGATGCTACGGTATCTCTTTTCTCCAGAAGCCGTAACTCCATCAAACTGGGCCTTGTGCCCAGAAAGCCAAAATGCTCTCACAGCGGCGGAGACATTGTTTACCACTTGAGCCGGTGCAGCGGGCGTATGAGAAAAGTAACGAGCACCTCCTGCCTGACCTCCACCCATACTATAACCTCCTGCTGTACGTGGAAGCGCACCACCAGTTAGATTTGGTCGCAACGTCCAGGCGAAAGGGGCTCGAGCTGTTAGCCGGGAGACTGCGGTGGCAGTTGATGATTTTGGGAAAGCTGCACGGTTATATTTGGCGGCATGAGCTGAACCCGTACTCATGAACCGGCGAACAACGGCATTGATTGTGTTGTGAGTTGTATACCATCGTCCTTGGCTCTGTCGCAGACGAGCAACTGGATGAATAGGATGACGTGGAGCTGACCGGACGACAATAGGTTGTAGCTCTCCTTGAATAGGATGTGATACCTCTGCAATGCGAGCTTTGATAAGTTTAGACGCCTTCTTGAAGGCATGCCTGGAGTAAGTCAGTAATAGCCCCACGATACTCTTGAAGTTATTATATTGTGGGTGTTTCCGAGGACATTTACCTAAACATCCTCATGGCTATCGGAGCGATTGCCCCAGATGGCGCCATGATTGCAATTTGCTGTAGAGTATCAGGTTTGTTTACTATGTTCCTCTGTACAAGAGGGTGTGGTGCGGAGAGGACGGGACTTATGAGGGCGTTTGCCACGAGACACTAGCCACAAATCCAGATGCGACAAGCCACACCGCGCCTGAAGGCTTGCAAAACCTCGGCTGCCGTATATGGCTAGTCTTGGTCGCAACGCTAAAAGCGCAAACCCACCTTGAAATAAAACTTCAAGAGCTGAGCTTCTTCTTCATCAAACCTTCATCTTTACAACACCAACAACACCGCGATCTCTTTGCCAATCATGGCTACATCGTGGTTGCACTGTTGGCATTGCTAGCAATGGGTAAGCAAATCTTTCATCGTCCTCACGCACGTCCTTTCCATGATGAGAGTAATACAAGACGAACAATCCAACTCTTACATTCAGCATGGGGATTTGTACCTTTCTGAGACTCAGCATCTTCAATCTATCTGCTATGCCTGCTCCTTGATAAGATTACTAACACCTTATTAGTGCATTGCTCTGTCTCTCGCAATACTACCTGTCATGTCAATTCGATACAAAGGTTCGTGGGCACAATATCTTTTCATCTTCGAAGCTCCCCCCATTGGTATGATGATCATCGACAACATACAGGAATTCCTCATTCAGAAGATATACATGTAGAACCTTGTCACAAAGTTTCAGCCTTGTCTGACCAAATGCGTCTCATACTTTATATCAAACGTCTTTTTCAGTGCTCTTGCTAACCCTCGATGTTGCATTCAGGTACATCTCCACCTAGACTCATTACACACCCTTGCATAATATGACGAACTTTGAACGAACGGGCGGACAGACTGCGCACTACTTCCGCTACCTCTCATCAAAGCAAGGCGTACAAACCTTGTGAGGGGTAGATTGTTAGGAAGTGCTTGTTGAGAACTCGTCAGCTGATCCATTGCAAAACAATGGCTTTAAGCAAGGACATCTCGCAGCGAGTATCAAAGCTAATTTGTGTGGTCCAGGTACATATAAACAGCCCATCCCACCGTAGCATCACCAACCATGACATTATATGATGAACATGTTATTCACACAGTTTGACTCGGACTTGTTCGGGGATGAACATAAATACAAAATTCTGATTTAATGAGGTATGGAACCATCGTTGCTCCAAGTTGGTGACATTTTGCTAACTCGATTCTTAGCCTGACATGCTCATGGTTCTTTCCTTGTCACAGCAAATATGCTTGGAATATTATCTGGGACTTTGCTGACATTCATCTCTACCGACAGGTACAGTTAGCACTCTAGAGAGCGTAGTCGAGGAAATACAGATTGTAAGCTTCAACCTTCTGACAAATCTTATTGAGCTCTGATGAATCCAAATATTCGCTGTGTTCTTTCTGAGTCATTCTTTGACGAAACATATATTTCACTTTGGAGAACTGAGATAGTGCTCCCATTTCCAACTTCGTCTCGAGGTTTTTTTCTTTTGGAGATTTCAAGCTAACGAGTTCCTAGACGTAACCCTTAGGGACAAGGTGAATAATGGCCATGAACAATTTTTTTCTCTCGAATGTTTCGTGGCCCATTCCTCTTTATAGTACTCGAATGAACCACCTTTCATTTTTTGTTCTCGCAAGAAACCCCGTCCCAAACACTCTGGAACTTACCCCCTTTCCCTTGAGGACTGGTTCAATCTGTGGTATATTCCTATTTTTGGAGGACGAAGATCAATTTATTTCTTATTTCTGTCCGATTACGTAAGTCATACGTTCCCCTCTCCCCGTCTCGGTCAACAACATCACCTCACGCGCAAAACTAACTGATTTATCCGTATAGTCACCGAGGCATCTTTTCCTTATGGAACAAGTGGATGTTTTGGTCCACATCTTCTGGTCAACATTCTCTCAACTTGCTTTTGTCATTTGTTGTAAATCAAAGCTAAGGTTACATATGCCTTTTATTTGTAGGAGGAGCGCCATGCTTCAGGAAGATCAGATGTCATTTTTCAAAGGCTATACATACAGTTACTCCGTAGATTCCATCTATAGATAGTTTACTTTCTTTGTTATAATTCTCCGACATGTGACAAGCATCTATCTCAAGAGTTTGAAGACCCCTCCCATGAGAGCACAAAGTCATTCACTTAAGTAGCCCACTTGCTTTGAGAACCTTATTTGTTTGGGTCACGCAATTTTGCCATACCCCTTGGAAATTATATTTGACTAAGTTGTTTGAGTAGCTTTACAGTACTTCACTATAGGAAGTCACTTGATTCTGGTATTTGATTCAAAGCTCGCAAACAGAAATAATTAAAATTGAATTTATTTCT